>OMNM01013254.1:4068-14376 GCA_900302745.1 Parablennius parvicornis | reverse complement strand
GGGGGGGGGGGGGGTTACCCTGCCATCACTCGCTGCCACATCAGGTGCGCCTTTCAAGCACCAGGTTGAACCAGTTCATACATTCTGAACTGCCTCCAATCTTCAAGACTCAACTTCCTCACAGATTGTGCTCCGTACCAACAGTTTTCTGGAGATGATGTCAATGGCGTACGGCACCACATCCTGAAGGTGCCCTGTTGGGCTGAGATCTGGTGACTGTGGAGGCTGTTTGAGTCGAGTGAACGCACAACAAGGAAGCAGTTTGAGATGATTTGAGCTTCGTGACGCGGTGTGTTAATCATGGATGCGATCAGCAACAATACTCAGGCAGGCTGTGGCGTTTGAGGCGTGCTCAGTTGGTAATGAGGAGCATGAATTGTGCCACGAAAATCACTATCCCACTCAGGCCCAGATTTCATACGAAAACACATAATTTTTGCCTTTTTGTTTCAGAGAGGTTTCACATTTACGATGTCCATTTCCATGGAAATGGGTGCTTTGATTTAGTTTTTTTGTTATGAAACCACTCACATGCGTGCAGAGAACAATACGCTACTATCATTAGCAATGGAAACCGAGGCAATCAAAACTAACAACAAAACTGCTGCACATGCGCACCCGGGCCATAGTAAACACACTTCTGCACATGTACGAGTAAATGGACAATAACAACAATGTTTACCTCAAGAGTGTCATGACTCCCAGTCCACATTCTCCTGGAACTTGATAGTTTTACAGTTAAGAGTAACTGCAATAACAATACAACTTCAGCGTCTGTTCATACGAATGTCTGTGTGATCACCATTGTTAATGTTTACAGCTCATTGTTCTCTGCGTGCATGTGTGTGAGGTTTCATAATAAAAAAAAAAAACCCAACAGTGCCCACCAGTGGCCCGACATGAAAACAACATCGTTTTCAGCATTTCTGCTATTTCTGTATAAACAGACATAATTTTCAAAAGGTTGCTATGCAAACAGACATTTTCTGAAACTAAAATGCAAAAATGACGCGCTTGTACTTGAAACATGTATGCAGAACCTGAAAATGTGCTGGTGACCTATTTTAGGATCAAAATCCAATGATGGGTGCTTGAAAAATATCCAAGCAAATGTAGAATGGACCAAAAACAGCTGCATGCATGATAAAAAGTTAAAATCTGAATCCTTTCTCCTCTGAGCTGGTCGCGGAGGAAGAAGAGAAGAGGGACTCTGCTCAAGTGAGCGCAGGGCTGTAAGACAGGGCAGAAAATGAAGGGTAGATAAGCACTGAGATAAATATATATTTATATATATATATCTCAGAGCGTGACAGATGGAGGGAGATATGCCGATATTAAAAATGAAGCAAATGACGACTGCAGGCCAGAAAAATCCTTGCAAAAATCTTTGGCTGGATCTGTCAATCAGATTAGACACAATAATTTAATCCTTACACAGGGAATATCTGCACCACTCTGTAGGCTCTTACTATATGTATCATTTCACGCCTGTTAGTCTCACTTAGCCTAACTATATTTTAGAGAGTTAAAGGGCGAGATAAAGACACTGCTTCTTACATATTCATTAGCCTGATTTCCCGGCGCCCTAACTGGGCTAAGTAAGGCTCTATTTTAATTCCGTGGAGGGTCTCGCAGGAAAACACGGCTCAACAATAGCTCCTTGAAACCAGCCACTGAGGTCTGTTTGGCTCTGGTGTCGTATTTCGCCCACTTGACTTTGTTGCAGAAGAAGAACGTGTTGCATAAGGACAGTATACGAGCTGTGTAATCAACATGTATGTACGTTATTATCCTTAAATCTGACTTATCAACAGCATTGCTAAGAAGCTGAGAGCAATTTAGGGCTACGTCTGGATCTCGAGCCCTGGTTTTAGGAGTATTGTCGAGAGCCCTTTGGAGCATCTCCTATTGGATCTTGGGGATTGTATTGATAACGATTTCTGTTTACACAGGAAAGGAAGAAATGCTGAAAATTATGTTGTTTTTATGACAAATTGGTGCTGTTGTTTTCAGACCTTAATTTGTTTTTCCTTTTGTGTTCAGGCTGCATTTTGAGAACAGATCTAACCGCCTGGAAATTGTCATACAATTACAACAGTCACTCTTTTAGAGGCGCTGTCGCCCGAATTAAACATTGACCAGAGAGGAAGTAAAGAATTAGGATGGCTCATTGATTGGTCTGTACCAAAAGCGGAAGTTCTGCCACTTTAGCCCATGGTGGCTAAAGTAGCCACCATGGGCTACGTAGGCTACGTGGGCTACGTGGGCTAATGGCGAGCCACAAACAACCACAGAATATATTCTTCAGACCAGATATCAAGGAGCGCCTCCCCCTCTACTTTGTTCTCTCTACTCCACGTCTGCCCACGAGATACTATCCGAATTTTTCTTTCTACGTCTGCTTCTTCTGATTTGCATTGTTTTTTTAATACCCAGAATGCATTGCGCTCCAGATCACATCCTCTCACCCCGTTTGCTGGAAAGCCTGCTTGCATGAGAACCAACATGGATGTTTTCAAGGGGACCCATAAGAAGCAGGCTTTCTCAGAAAGTCTGTGAAGAGAAGTCTGGTCCAGGTCAAACAAGGAAATGTGAACGTGCCCAAAGTTCCTTCTTTTTAAAAAGTTATTTTTCGGTGGCTCCAAGCACTGTTGTCATGTAAATGGACATCCAAAATGCAATTTTCACTTGAAAATGTTGTGTAAACAGGACCTTTAATAAAACACATTTACATTTATAGATACAATGTGAGAAAATGTGGTTCAAAAGGTACAAATACTTTTGCAAGCCAGTCTAGATTCTTACTTACTTTACTTTTTTTAATCCAAAAATTGACATGGAATGTGCTTTTTACAAAATTTCTGAAAAGTATGAAACACCAATCTGAAGTTGAAAAGTGTAACCCCCAGTGGACGACTCAGCAACAACAGCTACCTGTATATTTTATTTTTATTGTTGCAAGATTAAAGCCTCCTGAAGGCTGGATTTGGCCCATGTGCCCCATGTTTGAATTCTCTGTTCTACAATGTGCTTCACTTTTAGTATTCAACCTGGAGATTACAGGCAATGAGTGTATTTCGATTACCTCCAATGAGTTCTAAATAAGATGGCAAAGCTAGGCTTATGTTGAATTGTGCCCATCAGTCAAGATGACACTTCCCTTGGCCAAACCTGGACATTACGCAGGTATTTCAGATAAACTCTCCCAAAAGGCTCAGTCATTAATCTGAATGTAAATAAAAAAGGGAAAAAAATGCACCTCGGGACAAAACGCTGAAGGAGAACCTCAATATATCTTTGTAATTGAGTGGCCGACAACAACAGGTTCATTCAAAGTGCTTCTAACAGAGACATCAAGTAGTTCATAAACTCTTGTTCATAAAAGTTATTATTAGTAGGATTTAGTGCCACCTAGAAGTGAGGCTACAAACCTTACTAAGACAAAATATGGTGGCAAAAGTTTGAGAAACTGCTGAGATATCCTGTCAAAAATATAGTCATGAAGATATCACAATGGTGAATTTAATAGAAAAACTGTAGAAAATACTGCTTAATCTTTCAATTTATTTTGGGCCATGGATTCATTAAGCTAACATGCTAACACTAGTAGAATGTGAACACAATTGTTACGACATACTGTATCTGATTATCTCAACTCGAAGCTTTAATTCACTTTTTCATCTTGTAGTAAACAGATGTCGTCGTTCTACAAAATTCAGTCGTCAGTTTTTGATGATTTTAAGTTTCTGTAGTTCACAAGCGGCTAATAAAGCTGCGGAGCCTGTTGGAAAATATACAAGGTTTGATGTTTTCATTCATCTAAAAACACTTTGAGGTGCATAGATCTCCCATTGTCCTCAAACTGTTAAAATATAGTAAATATACAGGCAATATTCTCACCTAAACCTAACCAAAGTGTTACTACTGATGAATATTCAACAAATGCTAACCCAATCCACCAAAATATAGCACACACACTTTTGAAATATGTAAATCTTTCATAGAGGCAACCTAAAAATCATCCCACAAATGCATATTTCTTAGATATCTTCCCATATAGGTTTGGAAATAAATTGGTTTCCCATTCATATCAAATAGTCTTTCAATTTCGTCAGCTACAAGCTTTTGATGCACAGTTTGAATTTAATTCATTATCTTTACACCAACAACACAGTCTGCATATTTTAATGTTTCTTTTTGATAATTTTACCCTCCAATAATATATATATATTTTTTATCATGATTCCTCGTCAGATATTTAAGGAGAAAAAAAATCTCGCTTGGAAAAGGCATTCCTTGGATCTCCCCTTAAACCTTCTTGGCAACTTGCAGAAGTCATACTGGGTGGGCAGAGGTGGTGTCTCCTGCCTTATATCGACTTGTCTTGGTGGAATTGGCCATTTCTCTTAAGTTGCCACAAAATGAAGCACACAAATACCGAGAAGTCTCAGGTTTTGGACATAATTGGTTGTGATAGATCCATTTGGATTAAATCTATCAACGTCTATGAGTGGATCTTGGTGGTAAATCAGGTGATGTTGCCACCAATGATGTTTAACATAACGCACTCAGCCAACTCCAGGTTGAAGAGGAACCCATAAGACTGGAGACAACTCATTTCTATTCATTCCATTTGGAAAAAATATCCTTCCTCACTTGCAGAAAATAGACGATTTAGTAGATTGAATCAATTTGAAACTTCAGAGAAAGTGAAGCCCTTAAAAATGCTCTTAAATGAATGCAAAAGACTCGCTCGAGGAGATTAGAAGCGGTGGATACGAACAAAAAGAGAGCTGGGAGGCAGAAAATGTTCCCCCCCTCCGCCCACACTGCCTTAGCGCGGCCATACGATGGCCTTTCACAGCCTCCTGATTATTCTGAGCTGCTACGCTTTATTTAAGCCCAAATCCCACTACTTCTTCTCTAAAAGATCCTTTAGGCTGAATTATCCCACACATCATAATGAGTGTCCAGAAGGGCTGCGAGGACGAGGCTTGCGTCGGCTAATAGACCGCTCTTTTCTGCCCCCTCGCAGTGGTTATGAATAATGCATCCAGCCCAAATAAATAGCATCCCTGTTGGTGTCACCTCTTATTGAGGATGTCTGGTCTGAGAGAGAGAGAGAGAATCAAAGACACACACACACACACACACATATCGTGCACGCAAATAGCTTCTCCCAGTGTAGCGACTGATTCATTGATTTTGATGAAGGCGACTAGTCCGAGCTCGCAGGCTCCCCGTCTCCATCGGTGTCATTTCAGCGGGCAATTACACACGGATCGTTGGATTCGTCTCCGTCTGACACACACGGACAAACTCACATTCACACAAAACAATGATGGATGACGCGTTACAGGGCCCTGGCTATTTCAGACCCTTAACAGTGGGGTTATCACCGTCATTTAACAATACAGAGTGTTAGGTTAACCTTAAACCACTTTCAGATGGCTGCCTGCTCTTTCGCGTGTTTTCAGCAGGAAAAAAAAAAAAAAAATGTTTTGTCATTTGTCTCCAGCTCATTTTACACCTGTGGTTAATGTTGCTATCCTCTCAGACGTGGTCAGAGAGTAGAGGGTTGGATCTTCATTGCTTGGAACAGAGCACAGAAGTGAAGCCACATTCATTTTCTCTCTTCAAGCAAGTGATCCTGCCAAATGTAGCAATTTACTAGATTACATTTGTATGTAGAACAATTTTTTTTCTTTTTTTGTCCTATCAAGACATCCTTGTTGAAATAAACTAATGATCTTATATGTGAAACTATCCACCAGGACGTGTTGAACAGCTTGAATATTTCCCATCTCTCATAATTTACAGATGAATTCTGAACAGTTTTGCCTGTTTTGGGTTTGGATGGATGAGATCTTTGTGTAGCTATTATGAGGATTGCTTTGTCAACAACACATATCAGTGGGGTAAAAACAACCTGTCTAACATTCCATTATAAGTGAAAACGCATCGTTTTTGTGTTTTCGTTTCAGAAAAGTTTCGCGTTTATAATTTGAAAACGATTTAAATGGAAATGGCACATATGCTGAAAGTGTAGTTAGCATGCCAGGCCACCAGCTGGCACTGTTGGTTGTTTTTTGTAATGAAACCAGATTATTTGTGTTTTTTAAACATGTATAGCACTTTGTTTTACAAAAACTGTATGGAAAGTGCTACACAAATAAGGTTTGATTTGATCAGATTTTCCTGCCGTTTCCATGTAGACAGAGTCGGATCGTTTTCAAAAAGTTCTGACTTGGGAGCAGTTTTCAAAAAGTTGTGTTTTCAGTTGCTCCATGCACCGTTGTCCCGTAATTGAAGCCCAGAACACAGCAAAGGTTTTCTCTTTGCACAAAGCCAAAACCTTTGAGTATTTCTACTGAGTAGCTTCGCATTAGGCCCAACGTTCCACTTGGACACTTTAATTTTGCCCCAATCCTCCTGGTTTTCCTCCACAATAATGTTTAGCTGGTAGCGTTCACACTCATCATTTGCAGCAGGATTAATTGATTAAGTGAATTGTATCGGACTCCTGGCTCGGAGGCTATCCACAAAGCTCAAATCAAATATCAAATAGGCGACATTGTTGCGTGGCTGCGGTGACTCTTGTTGAAAGCCGTTTTTTTTTAATCTTCTTATAAACCAATTTAGGAGCCACAACTAAACAAGACCTCTCTGTGAGCCAGCGGGCAGCTCCGTCACAACACTGCAACATAATAAAGTCACATGAGGTCAAACTAGGGGGGATATTGCACGAGGAGAGGAGGGGAGGTTAGATGTCGCTGTATCGTTTTCCTGCCCGGGCTTCTATCGATCTCTGTGGCGAGGCGTCGCTGCCCGAGCCATCCAGGCATGAAAACGGGGCCTCTTAGAGGAAAATAAACAGTGATAATCCACGTTTAAGCAGCTTAATGTGAGGTGCTACACTCCTGGTGATTAACGTGTCTGGAAGGGCTCATCCCAACGATATTGGGTCTCATTCATCAAACCATAAAATGTACAAACGTTTGAAAAAGGAAGTGCATTTTTATGCATTTATCTGCAGAGCAATTTAAACGCTTACAGTCAAAAGAGCAACATCTAAGCCCCAGGGCAGCATTTCTGGGAGGCAATCTCTGCTTTATTAAAAATGTTTTGTCCTTGGTATTTATGGAATGTTGAGCAGTGGTCATCAGCAGATTTTTTTTTTTTTTTTTCTATTTACATTTTTTCACAGTCAAAAACCTCATGCAACACTGCAGTGCTGATATTCCTGCAAATTATTCCCACGCCGGTCCGTGTTTATTTCACCTGTGTTTCAGATAAATCCCGTGAGAACAAGAAAATACTTTGGCATGTTTCAGATGCATGCAGCTTATTTATTTAACGCCCCATCATGCCCTGATACGTTCCAGTGGCTCTTTGTATTAATCTTTTACCATCCTGCTAAGAGTGTTTCATCAACTAGAAAACTCTTTCTCCCAGTAGCTTTGACTCCAATAAGTCATGCATAAAACACTACCAGGCGAAAGACCATTGAAACAGATTGGAGAGGCTCATGATGTTAACGGAACACACAAGTCGCATGTTTATCGTGATATCAAGATGCACAATAACGCATATCGTGATAAAATACATTTCAATGAAGACTTTTAAATACAAAAAGGCATAATTGCAATAAATTCACAAGAATTTCGTTAACGAGTTTTAAGAAATTCCATTGGTTGACAGCCATAATGACTTGTCAGCCTCAGGTCAAAAACACAAAAATCAAGGAATAATGATGAAAAAGTAAAAAAAAATGCTTCTCAATCTCAAAATCAATCTCAAAGTATGAAAATAATATCTCCTACTGAAATTAATTGAATTATTGTTATGGTATTATATAATTACTGTAATACTCAACATGATTACTGTATATTGTGCAGGCGTCAGTGAAGTGTAATACAATCTAAAACTCAAAATAACTTTAATGAAGATGGAGCAAATAACAGGCACAAGGTTGAATTAAAGGCACTTCTGCATTGTGCTATATTGATAGAAATAGTGACACAACTGTGAAATTCTAATTTGTACCACAATGTGGTGTCATGAGCCTTTTGCAGATCTGGTTTATTCTTTGTATGAAAAAAAAAAACTGCTCATATTGACCCCCTCAGTTACTATTTATTATCTGGTATAAGATTGATTGAATCATAATGCAACTTGAAAAAACGTATATCAATGAATTTTTGTTGTTGTTATGATGACATATTCTGAAATTGTCAAGAATAGAAATAGAAAATGCTTTAATAATAATCAAACAGGTGAAGTTTCACTATGAGTGCTGTACCATATATAAAAATGAATCTTAATTGCTTTATCAATGTGATCGCAGAGTAAACTGAAAGCTCTGTCATTCATGCTCCAAGGAGTATGTTGAATTAAATAGAATTTTAAATATGACAGCAAATTTCAACTAATACAATTCATTTTTAAGTGTCACAACAACCTCATAATCAAACTATTTGTCACTTTGACACCATCGCTTACTTCCTTTATATCGTATTTTCCGGATGATAGAGCCTGAATATAGACTGTACTTGCAATATTTAAAAAAGAAAAGAAAAGAAAGCACATATGTAAGCTGCACTGGACTATAAGCCGAAGGTGCACAGCGCTGTGTGTGTGTACGCGTGTGGCTGTGTGTGTGTGTGTCTGTGTTTGTGCCCTTATATTGGGGACTGTAACAAATACTATAAACTGAATTCCACAAAAGGTTTAAATTTTCAATACACAAAAGAAATAGAGAGAAAAATTTTAAAATTGATGAATAAAATAAAAAAAAAAAAAATCTAATACAGCCCCGTGGATATATGTGCTATATTCTTTGTTTGTTTGATTTTCTTTTCACATTGAGCTTCCTTGTGTGTGTGTGTGTGTGTGTGTGTAAGTGTATGTGTGTGTGTGCACGCACGACGGGTGGACAGCCAGAGAGCAAGAGATACACACAGAGCAGCTTTACGCACAACTCACGGCTGTCACGAAGAGCAGAAATATCACTTTTCGGGCAGAGGTGCTCAAAACACCATGTATCTACATGTGGAAGTAGAATCTGACGGATGAAACCTGTAAACCCGTGAGTTTTTTCGAAAATGTTTAAATTTTTGGAAAATGCTCCGACTCCTTGTAAATGGGGGAAAACACAACTTTTTCACAATGCTGCTACTATATGCATGCACCCCACGGTCATAGGAAATAGTTCTGGACATGTGTTAGTAGATATACAATAACATTTGCCTCCAGAGAGTCTTGACTCCCGGTCCGTATTCTCCTGGGACTTGGTAGTTTGATAGTTGAGAGTCATCTGTAAATTTCCGTGTAATCACTGTTGTTGATGTTTCGTCACAAAAGCAATCAACAGCACCTCCCAGTGGCCCAACATGAAAACTACATCACTTCTGTCATTTCTGTGTAAACGGATATTGTTCTCAAAACATTGCCATGTAAACGCTGAAACGAAAATGCAAATGTCTTTTTTCACTTGTGAATGTCGTATACACAGGGACTCTGATTCCCTCCAAAACATGCCATAATAGCATATTATTGTTGGATTCCATTCTGGAAAATCCAGCAGACAACACAAAACTTGTTTAGCTTTAAATTCACAAATGTATATATCTATATGATAATCTTAAAAATGACACACTGTAAAGTCACAGTTTTTTAAAAACGGTATTTCAATAAAGTGCCCTATAAAGATTTAACAGCGTTTTTGACGAGGTCAGTAGTACGTGAAGCGAACTGGAGAGAATCCTTCAGGTCATTTCATAGAAGATAAATCCAGTTTGTGATGTTACAGTCGTGTCAGAGCTCAGAGTTCTGCGCACCACCTAACAGAAAGCCCGGGATTTCAACAGAAATTTGAAGGTTACCTACTGGTGAAGCACTTTGTAAAGTGAGTCTTTAATAACAGGCTTTACGGATATAAAGGTGATTTAAAGGAGGTGTTTTTCTCTTCACCTGCGGCCTCATGAGGGTCTGCTCAGTGAGCCCATCAGTAGGCGGCTCTCAGATGCCAACCTGCACATTGTGAGTGTGAAACAGGGTGAAAAAAAAAAAAAAAAAAGTCCTCATTTAAACAGTGCTGATTAAAGGTTAAAAATGTCTTCAGCATTTAAATCTCACAAAATTGGACAGGGTGACAATGCATAATGTGGCCGGCAATGAGCGAAAAGCTATTACCTGTGGCTGCTGCCCTCCCACCGCCTCGCGCTTCTGAGCATCGCACCGCTCTGCGGTCGACGCTCATTTACAGAAAACCTTCTGCGTCGCACACATAATCAGGCCCCCCCCCCC
>OMNM01013251.1:3548-15039 GCA_900302745.1 Parablennius parvicornis | reverse complement strand
TATCCTCCACAGATGACGCCTTTACGTAAAAGAAGTGACAGCACAGACAGAAACTGAGAGAAGACATCGACTCTGGTAAGTCAACAGTTTGTTATACAGAGAAACTCACCAGCAATTACATGAATGCACTTCTTTTATTTCTCTCTCTCTCTATCTATCTATCTATCTATCTATCTATCTATCTATCTATCTATCTATCTATCTATCTATCTATCTATCTATCTATCTATCTATCTATCTATCTATCTATCTATCTATCTATCTATCTATCTATCTATCTATCTATCTATCTATCTATCTATCTATCTATAGGATATTCATTGATCTTAAAAAAGCATTTGATACAATAAATCATGCAATATTATTCAATAAATTAGAACAATATGGGATTAGGGGACTGACACTAGAGTGGGTGAGAAGTTATCTAAAAAACAGGAAGCAATTTGTGAAAATGGAAGAATTCCTGTCAAGATGTTTGGACATTGTTTGTGACGTTCCACAGGGGTCTGTGTTGGGTCCTAATTTATTCATTATCTATGACATCAATGACATATGTAATAAATCAGAAATACTCAAATTAATTTTATTTGCAGATGACACAACTATATTTGGTTCAGGTGAGAACGTACAGCAGCTTTTACACATTATCACTTCAGAATTCATCAAAATTAAACACTGGTTGGACAAAAACAAGCTATCACTAAATCTGAGCAAGACAAAAATCATGATATTCGGCAACAGAAAAATTAATCACCAAGCACAGGTGCAGATAGATGGGGTAGAAATAGAATGAGTACATGAAATCAAATTCCTTGGGGCGACAATAAATGATAAAATTTGCTGGAAGTCTCACATTAAATACATCTGCACTAAAATATCGAGAAGCATTTCTGTAATGACTAAAGTAAGGCATTTTTTAGAAAACAAATCTCTCTGCATTCTGTACTTTTCACTGGTCTTACCATACTTAAATGACTGCACAGAGGTATGGCGTAATACGTATAAAAATTCACTAGAGTCACTATTCATACTGCAAAAATGAGCTATTAGAATAATTCATAATGTGGGGTACCTTGAACACACCAACCCACTATTTATAAAGTCTAAAATAATAAAACTGTATGATATTGTAGAATTCCATACAGCACAATATATGTATAAAGCAAGGAATACCTTATTATCAAGTAACTTAAAGAAAATGTTCCAAGAAAGAGAGGTGTGGTATGATTTAAGGGAAAAGTTCAATTTTAAGATTCAGAGATGTCGAACAACAATGAAAAGATTCTGCATAACAAATAATGGAGTAAGGCTATGGAACAGACTGAGAGTGTGGAGCTGAAACATTGTCCAACCATCAATCAGTTCAAAAATAAATATAAACATTTATATACATATGTATATATGTATATGTATGTATACATATATGTATGTATATGTATATATGTATATATATATATATATATATATATATTCAAATATATATATATATATATGTATTGTTTTTTAGAGGCATCTCTCCTTAGAGACAAAAGCACAATGTGGTGCTGGATAAAGTCTAATGCTGACAGAGAGGATCCACTACAATAAGACATTTCAACATAACTGTCAGTCTAACTTCAATTAAACTTGATTCTATTTCTGACGACAACTGCAATTGGAAAATTGATGTTTAAATTCAGCAAAAGAACTTTGGTGAAAAACATATTATATTGGGGGACTTTCATTTGAACAAGCCATAGCGCTAGAGAGAGAGGTCCAATTTATTTACTCCCTCTTGTTTCCTTTAATTCAACAACATAACGTTTCTTATCATTTTTATGCAGATGACACACAGATATGCCTTCCTCTGAGATCCACTGGCTCCCTGTCTGTTTTACAATTTATTTTAAAATTTTGCTGATTACTTTTAAAGCTCTTCGTGGTCTCGCCCCCACCTATGTCACTGACCTGCTGACCCCATACAAGCCAGCTCGCAGCCTTAGATCCTCGGGTGGATCCCTTCTGCTCATTCCAAAAGTCAACACCTAAATCTAAGGGCGACAAAATTATGCCCCTCTCTTCTTTCTGTGCTGTTTTCTGCCACTTAGACCGGAGATGTTTTGTCACCAACATTCATCTCTTGCCTGTAATTTCCATCTGTTTCATTGTTGCTTGTCTCCTCTGCAGCCTGACTCTCTTTTCCCCTGTTTTATTGTGTTTCTTTTACTTTGTTTTGTTTGCGTTTTCACTGTAAAGCACTTTGTGAAATGACTGTTCTTAAAGTGCTATTCAAATAAAGTTATTATTCTTCATTTTGTGTATGCAGACGAGGCACTGATAGAAAGAAGCACTCTCGCTTTTTATTGAGGAGGAGGAGGAGGAGGAGGAGGAAGGTTCTGTGTGGAAGGAGGGGCGGCGCTACTCCTCCACCACAACCTGCCTCCTGTTTTTCCATTTCTCTGCTCCATCAAGTTTGCGTCGGCCCGGGAGTCATGGCGAAAACCTCTGAGTCTCACCTGGTTCTGGAGAACTTCATCGGGGGAAAGTTCCTCTCTGGTGGGAGTCACGTCGACTCCTATGACCCCTCCACTGGAAAGGTTTACTGCAAGGTCCCGGACAGCGGCAAGGAGGAGGTGCGTCCACTGTGTCCAGCTTCACGCTGCTCTAGCGGCTGCTGCCTCCCTCAAACTGTGAATATTTCCATCTAAAAGTTGTGCATTTACATGTTTGCACAGCTCGAGTGTCGTGATTTTATAGAGAAAGCTTCCACTCTGATGGAATACATGTACTCTGTATTCTCAACAGTCCCACGGAGACATTTCTGCATTGGAATCCTGCCTGCAATTTCTAAACGCATAAATGATTTTCATGCAACACATACAAGATATTTTCAGGTTGCGCACGGAGAGAAGCACCTTTGCTCTCTGCAGAGTCAACAGCCAAGTAATCATTAAACTGCTTCCAGTCGTGCTAACATACTGCCATGCCGGAAAGGTTCTATGTGTTCACACTCTGTGGAGGAATTTCTGCCGCTCGTTTCGACTTTTCCAACGTGTTCACTCGAAGGTCTAAATTCCATCCTGTGGAATTTTCCTAGAAACCTCCTGCAGGTTTCCAGGGCGACTCCAGAATAAACAGTCTCAGTGCAGTGGACATGTCTTACCACATGGTCTTATCTTCTTCATTTGGATGAGAGCTAGTTAGATGAAAGGTCATTTCAGACTGAGATTTCACAGTTAATTAGCGGTTATGCAATACCTAAAATTGTTTGATATTTTAAACTTAAAACGTATAGTCAGCGTGAAAATTTCTGACTTTTAATCCCATATGATTTCTTGTGACATGTGACTTCTTGAGACAAAGACGCTGATGTGGCTCAAATTCCGCTTCTCCTCCGGCACATTGATAAAACCTGAAAGCTTCTTTTACTTTGACTTCATCAACCTGTATCTGCTCGGATTGATCGGCGCTGCTGTGAAGAGTAAACACACTGCGAGTGTCTTCTGAAATGTGCTTATCTCTGGCCTTGTGATGGCAGGTGGACGCAGCAGTGGCCGCAGCTAAAGAGGCCTTCCCCGATTGGTCCGCCCGCAGCCCGGAGCAGCGAGCTCAGATCCTCTGCAAGCTGGCCGAGCTGATAGAAGCAAAACTTGAGGAGTTTGTCCAAGCCGAGTCCAAAGACCAAGGTGTCTTAAACGGTTTCATTTTGTTATAGGAGCTCGTCAGCCAATCTGCTCGACCGCCACCGTGTTGACTTCACTGTACGACATTCATATTACAGTGATATCGTATCATGAATGTAGAATGTGAGTAGAAGCATCATCTCCAACATCTTCGGAGGCCGTTATTTGTGCTCAACATGAAGAGACTTTCATCTGAGAACAGCACTGAGGCGCCTGCAGGGCGATGAGGCCTGCGCCTGGTGGCGTGTTTAGGTTCCCCTGCAGGTCGTCCAGCACGCAGACGACGCTGATGTCACAAGTTTCTAATTGTCTCACCTGACACCGAATGGCATTCATCATCTGCAGGGCTCCGTTGGTTAATGCTGGAAACTAAACAAATGTATTTGCAAGTGCTGCAGTCAGTCATCTGTGCTGTGCAATTGCAGGTAAAACTTTAACGTTCGCTCGGACGGTGGACATTCCTCGAGCGGCGTACAACTTCCGCTTCTTTGCCTCGTCCGTGCTTCACCACACCACAGAATGCAGCCAGATGGACCACATGGGCTGCCTGAACTACACCATCCGCTGCCCTGTGGGAGTGGGTGAGAGCTCTGCGCTTCCACAACCTGCCAATGTGTTTCGTCTTCCATTGCTTAGTGTTCTCTCTCTGTGTGTGTGTGTGTGTGTGTGTGTGTGTGCAGCTGGTTTAATCAGTCCCTGGAACCTTCCCTTGTATCTCCTCACCTGGAAGATCGCGCCTGCAATCGCTGCAGGCAACACGGTGGTGGCAAAACCCAGCGAGATGACCTCCGTGACAGCCTGGATGATGTGCAAACTGATGGAACAGGCTGGTAGGGCTGCTGTACCCATAATGCAATGCTCCTTTATACATCCACAAGTTCTAACTCATAAGCCCACCTGTCTCTGCAGGAGTTCCTCCAGGTGTTGTCAACATCGTGTTTGGCACCGGCCCAAAAGCCGGAGATGCTCTGGTTGGCCATCCGGACGTGCCATTGGTCTCCTTCACGGGCTCCACGGCGACGGCCCAGAGGATCACTGAGCGGTGCGCCCCCTACTGTAAGAAACTGTCTCTGGAGCTGGGAGGCAAAAACCCCGCCATTGTTTTTGCTGATGCGGACTTGGACCAGTGCATCGAGACCACTGTCCGATCCAGCTTTTCCAATCAGGTCAGCAAAAGTTTGTTTAGGTAGTCTCTAAAGAGTATTTATAAAATCCTTTCAATCCGGTCTTTTATTGAGTTTTATCCCATTTATAACTTAATTCCACTACATTTATAATGCCCATCTTAATATTAATTTATTGAAGATGAAATCAATAATAAGATGAAATACTTTGCTGAAGGGAAAACTTGCTGTTACATCAAATAAGAAATATAATATGATAAATGCATATTTGTGTGAAAAATTACTATAACTGAGCCCCAGCAGCAACTTCTAATGCAGTGGTTTTTAAATGTGGCCTGCCCTCCACTGGGGGGCGCCAAAGAGCTCCACTGGCTCATCAACAGCAGAAAAGATGTTGGTGTCAAGAGGCCGCCTTTAATCATCTTTTTTTCCCGTCAATGTCAAATTGTTGAGAAAATCATTAAAAAGGAAAAATCTATTCCGTTTTTGTTCTGCTAAAGTGAAAAGTTATATTGAAAAAATTAGAAAAGTAAAATCCTGCATGCAGCAGTTCCATCATTTGTAGACTCTATGTGAATGAACATTTTTTGTTAAAAAACCTTGTAGAGCCGCATGTAATAATGGTGCAATATGTAATCATTTAATAAATGTTCAATTCATTATATAATAAGGCCACAGTTTGTAATAATTTGCTGTATTTTGTAATAAACGTCTTGATTGCATTACGGAATAAACTTTGCTGCATTTTGTAATAACTTGTTACACATTGCAACAGTTATTACAAAATGCACTTGTGTAGAGCCACATTACGTAATAATAGTGCAATATGTAATAAAGTAGTACATTTTTAACTCATTATGTAATAACGCCACATTTTGTAACAATCTGCTGCATCTTTTAATAAACATTGCCATATTTTGTAATAACTTGCTACATTTTGCTACAGTTATTACAGAAGGTGGGTGTTCTACTTGTTTTTAAGAAAATTTACACTAATTATTATCACTGACACAAACATTATGGCTGCACTGAAATTTAGCAAAACATAAACACATGCAACCTGCATTATGTTATGTAATTATTATAGATGATACAAAGCATAAAACACAAAAGAAACATTTAGTACATTGTTGCATATTGCACTATTATTACATAATGCGGCTCTACACGCCTGCATTTGTAATAACTGTTGTAATATGTAACAAGTTATCACACAATGCAACACATTTTATTACAAGATGCGGCATTGTTACATAATGAGTTGAAAAATGAATTACATTATTACATATTGCACCGTTATTATATAATGCTGCGCTATAAACGTAAAATATTGTCTAACTTTCATTGACTGGCGGCAGTTTGGAGTGTTATCTGATGATTGGGGTTGCGATAGATAGATAGATAGATGGATGGATGGATGGATGGATGGATGGATGGATGGATGGATGGATGGATGGATGGATGGATAGATTCTTCAGGGAATTCAATATCCACAATATAGTAAACACTCAGTTTTAATGGATTAATCTAGCATCTCGATGATGATGATGATGATGGTGATGATGCAATAACATAGTTTGTCCACATGGTGGAGCTCATAACCCATCTTTATTTTTGTTGTGGCAGGCTTTGCGTCTTTAAGCAGCTTCATGAACAAACCGCTCTCATGTCAAAACTTTCTCCTTCTGTGTTTGTGGCTTCAGGGAGAAATCTGCTTGTGCACCAGCAGGATTTATGTTGAGAGGAGCATTTACCCCGACTTCCTGCAGAGGTTTGTGGCCGCAGCGAAGAAGTGGAAGACCGGCGCGCCCTCTGACCCCAGCAACAACAACGGCGCGCTCATCAGCAAAGAACACCTGGAGAAGGTAATTGGCTTTGTTCTTTAGTTTTCTATGGTCATAATAGTTTCAAACACCACTGTGTTTCGCTCTGCAGGTTCGCAGCTTCGTCGCGCTCGCCAAATCAGAGGGGGCCACGATCCACTGTGGCGAGGGCGTTGACAAGCTGGACCTTCCCGAGCAGAACAAGTCCGGCTACTTCATGCCGGCCACAGTTATCTCCGGCGTGTCCGACGGCTCCCGCGTCATGCAGGAGGAGATCTTTGGCCCGGTCACTTGCGTCAACCCCTTCGACACCGAGGACGAGGCTGTTGCCATGGGCAACGGCGTGCGCTTTGGCCTGTCGGCCACCGTGTGGTCCCGGGATGTGGGGAAGGTTCACCGTGTGGCCAAGCGGCTGCAGGCCGGTCTGGTGTGGACCAACTGCTGGCTGGTGAGAGATCTGAACCTGCCGTTTGGAGGGATGAAGAGCTCCGGGGTCGGGAGGGAAGGAGGGAAGGATTCCTATCACTTCTTCACGGAGGTGAAGAGCATCACTATCAAACACTGAAGGAGTGAAGGCACTAAAGCAGCAACTGGAGCAAATCTACAATGGCAGAATCACATTTTCACAATCAGAAATAATTCAAAAGAAGCTTTGGAAGCACCTGGTTTAAACAAACATCTACAGCAGGGGTGTGAAATATGAAGGCCGTGGACCAAAACCAGCCCGCAAGACGCTCCAATCCGGCCCTCAAGAAAATTGTTAGAAATAGCAGCACAGATACTGATTTCTTAAGAGCAGCCTACACGACCCAACAGCGAGACCGAAGCTGAGATATCAGCACCAGCCTCAAATTCATCAGCTATGGGAGTTTTTCTTTTAACCTCGCAACCGTTTTTCACCAGAACATTTCAGTAAAGTTAGCTTTATGTTCTGATTGTAGTAATTTTGTGGAAAAAAAATTGACATTTCATTCACATATACTCCACAACAAAGAAAAACTTTAAACTCGAAATTCTCATTATGGCAATATTTTACTGGTCCGTCCTGCTCAAGGTGAAATTGACTCTATGTAACCTTTGAACTAAAAAACTCGATCTACAAGTTTTGCCACAAGCCTGATAATGAGCCACTTATGTCCACTTGGTGTGTTGAGCAGTAAACACTGAAAATAATATGGTGCATTCCAAGTGGCACTTAAAAAAAAAATCTTACAGATTTCAGAAGGTTGTTTTGCATCATTAAGACATCTCTTATATCATGTGCATGCACAGATGCCATTAAACTTCAATGAGGTCAAAGTAGGAATTTCCCAGAAGGAATTTACGAGTTTGACAGAGTTCAAATGCCTTTGAAACAAATTTAAAATAATCTGTGGTCAAACATTTCCTACTTCCTCATTACTCGTTAATATGAGACTTGTGTTGTAAAACCTGGTGAAGCAAAGGTTTCGTCAAAGGTAAATGATAAGATGAGATTATTTAGAACAATTTATGACAAGAAATAAAAATAAAATAAACAACATTTCTTCAGGTTCAACCATGCCGGGAGCTACGTCAAGTGTTTATAAAATGTTGAATTTCTGTAAACCGAAACACCTTTATATAAATGTCACATGCAGATGTGATGAAGTCTGGGTTATGTCACTGTATGCTGAGGAATGCTGCATGTCTTGAATACATCTGTTAACAACACTCACTGTGAAAATAAAGCTATCAAAGATTTACTGTTCTATCAGTGCGGAGTGCATTCTAGTTTTATTGCCTCTCGGAGTTCGTGTTCACCGTTGTGTTTTTGACGTCACACAAACTTTACTGTACGTACCGCAGACTGCCAGTACACTGACATGTTTTTATGTCTGACCTGCTGACGCACGGAAGGTGAATGAATTGCCAGACTGTCCTGTCCGGCGGCTGCAGTGCTTGTTTGGAGAGAGGAGTGATGAATGTTTGCAACTCATTTGGTCCCCGGTAAATCCTGTGAGCCCCAGAAAGCATTTAAACAGGATGATGTCGTTAAAGTCTATTGGGAAAGAAGATCTTAGCTCCATTCTGCGCATCCGTATTTGCTCATATCATTAATGTTACTTAATCATTTTGTTTTAATTCTATCAAATTCCAGACTGTTTCACCAAACGGCTGTCTAGACGTTGCATTAAAGATCTAAAATGGGATGAGCACTAAAGGAAAAGTCATATTTAGTAAAGTCTGTAAACTTCATCCAATGCGCCTCTCGGGAGGCTTTTATTTTGTCCAAGCAAAACAATTACAGAAATCCACTTTGCCGTCCACTAAAATATAAACTTGTGTTTTTAATTCATTCGGTTAAGATCACACAGTTTTAATGAGAAGAGCAGGCTTGACACCAAAACTTCAACCCGAGCCCGAGAAACCTCTAACAGAAAAGACTTCAAATGACAAAGTATGTATATGTATCGAAATTAGAAGAAAAGATTTAAAAAGTGAATTAAGGACATTGTTTTCAAACTTTCCACTATAAATCTGCTCTCGGTGACATTATTTAAGTAACATAGTGTTGAAATTACTTTAACGTTTCTCCAAAACGGGTTTTCTGGAAAGATATAAATGTGGATGTTTTTATAAGACCCTTTACACTTGCATTGGCTCGTAGTGCAGGATACAAAAGCAGCATCGCATAAATAAAATAAGGTGCAGATATAAATAGATATAAAAGCAAAATACCTAATAGATAAACAAAATACTATACAGATAAACAAAATACTATACAGTCCAGTGAGGTGAGCTGGCTGTGGGGGTGTGAGGGGGAATGAAGGGATCATTTTATTTCCTTGAAAGTCTTATGGCTTGAGGGAAGAAGTTGTTTCAGAACCTGGAGGTTCTGCTCCGGAGGCTGCAGAACCTCTTTCCAGAGTCCAGCAGTGAAAACAGTCCCTGGTGGGGATGGGAGGTTTCTCTGCTGATTTTCGGAATCCTGGTCAGACAGCGTCTTTTTGCGATCTCCTGGATGGGTGGAAGTGGATTTTTTTCCACCGTCCTCACCACTCTCTGCAGGGACTTCCAGTCGGCTGCACTGCAGGCTCCAGACCAGACCGAGATGCAGTTGGTCAGTAGGCTCAACTAGGGAATAGTTTTCACAAACCGGCAGAAATGCTGAAAACGATGTCATTTTCATGTTGGGCCAGTAGTAGGAGCTGTTGGTTGTTTTTGTAATGAAACTGGACACACATGAGCACAGAGAACATTGCAATATATAAACAGGCATTTGAATTGACAGGATTTCTGTCCAGTCAGTAGATGTTTAACTATAAAAGCAGTGCACCCACAGCCATAAACTATAGAGAACCATGTTAGTGAGCTCAAATAAAAGATTTCTAAAACCACATGAGCCCTTTTTAATGTAACTTTAATAACGTGATCATGAATTTTTAAAGTCGAACTTCAAATAAATACCAGAAAAGTGTGAAGCTTCATATAACAGACAACTAAAATCTTAAGATGTATAAAAATGCAGCCTCAATCTTCCCCTGATCGCGATGCCACATGCAAAACGTGTCTCTTCTCCTTCCCGAGCATCTTATTACGACTTAATGCAGCTTCCTCCGAGACGTCTTGCCAGTGTAGTGACGGAGGGGGCATGCAGGACGTGCCCTAACCATTAAGTGTGTATAGTCGTGTCCCCTCTGTGTGACATTTACCACAGAGCCAGTGTGTGAGGGTCCCACCCTCGGTGTTTTGGCTGGGGAAAGGGTTATTGTGCTGCGCTGCATGACTGAACACACACACGCTCATGTGCATTCCGAGAACATAGCGTGTGATGAAATGAATACCACCCACAAGTCAGGTCGGGGAGCCAAACGTGTGCTGCTGCAGCAGCACTCCAAATCCTCCAAGTCTTAATACGAGATTGAAACGGTGAGTCAGCCTCTACTTTGCTTTCCTTTGTCACCGCCCTCGTTTTTCCCCTCATTTTTTTATCTTAAATCTCTTGTGGACATTTCATTGAGAAGGAAAAGCCACTGAAGGACTCGCCCACCAGTACGTGACATTGAGGATGGTGCCCAAGACTTCAGCCAAAATAAGAACTAAACTTTTCACCTTGTTGGGTGTTTGGAGGAATACAGATAGAAAATGCTTATATTTTCTATCCATGAGGAAACTGAACCCAGTAGATACTAGAAACAATCTGTTTCTTTTTGATTTGCTGGCTGCAGGGATGTGATAGGCCTCCCGCAGAGGGTCTGAATGTGGAGGAACAGTTGAACACAACAGCCGTTTTAACACTTTTCCTGGCCGACAAGTCTATGAAACTTTATCTTTCCCTTTTGTTTTGTTTTAATTGAACACAAACATTCAGTTTTCTGCAGAGAAAATAGTTTTTTTTTTTTTCTTTTTGCATGTGGGCGTATCACAAAGATGAGGGATAAAACAGCAACTGACAAAGGAAGATCCAATCCTGACTTGGCTTGATGGCTTTCTGTTTCATTGTGTCCCAGATTTATTGAAAGTTTTTCTCTCCTCTTGCTGCTTAAGTTAACTTCACCTCAACCAGTTTGAAACACAAGTATAAATCACAACGGACCTCTTCACAGATTCACCTCAAATGACAAAATCATTGACAAAACCTGGTTTCCTGTTTCAGTGACTCCATTTTCTCTCCTGTCTGTGGGATTTCACTCTTTTCTTTTTTTTTTTTTTCTGCCGGTCTCTCTTTGAATGTGTCACAGAACGTGCTACAGTATTTCTCACCACCAGCTTCTCTCTTTTCTCACCAATACTTCCAACTCTCAAGGCCTTTCTGTCACATTTGGGTTGAGGGAATTTTCCACCGCGGGTCCCGGCCAGGGTTTTGTGGAAGATAAGCCCGGAGATGAAGCTGAGTCCTGAGAAAACGTTGCGGTTCAAG
>OMNM01013249.1:6625-34904 GCA_900302745.1 Parablennius parvicornis | reverse complement strand
GAACACACTGGAGCAGCATAGTGGTGTTGTGGTTCACCCTCTCGTATCTCAGAACATCTCCTGTTCAAGTCTGCATGTTGTCCCTTTGTATGTGGGTTTTCTTCAGGTGTTCCAGATTTGTTCCAACAAGCCAAACGCATGCTTATGAGGCACACAGTGGAACTGGAAACTATTCACAGGACTTTACTTTTCCATATTTTGTTATGTAATTCTAAACACAACACCTCATAATGACAAAATGCAAAAAGTTAGTTTTTTTAGCAAATTTATTAAAGATTAACTAAGAAATCACATGTACATAAGGATTCAAATCCTTTTGCCAAGCTTTATCAAAAACATTCTGCTGCTGTGAAGGTCCCACTGAGCTCAGCAGCCTCCATCATCTGTAAGTGGAAGAAGATGGAAACCACCAGGTCTCTGTCCCTCTTTACTCAGCGATTTGGGGAGAAGGACCTTAGTCATGGAGGTGAACAAGAACCTGATGGCCACTCTGTCAGAGCTCCTGAGAGTTCCTCTATGGAGAGAACAGAACCTTCCAGAGGACAACCATCTCTGCAGGTATCCACCAATCAGCACCGTATGGTAGAGTGGCCAGATGGAAGCCAGTCCTTAGTAGAAGGCCACATGGCAGCCCGCCTGGAGTTTGACACAAGGCACCTGAAGGACTCTCAGACCAGGAGAAAGAAAACTCTCTGGTTTGATGAGACAAAGATTAAACTCTTTGGTCTGAATGCCAGGCGTCATGTTAGGAGGAAACCAGGCACCGCTTACCAACAGGCCAATACAATCCCTACAGTGAAGCATGGTGGAGGCAGCATCATGAACTGGGAGACTAGTCAGGACAGAGGGAAAGATGACTGAAGTAATGCACAGAGACTTCCTGGATGAAAACCTGCTCCTGAGCGCTCTAGACCTCAGACTGGGGCGACGGTTCATCTTTCAGCAACAACAACCAGAAGCAAACAGCAAAGATATCAAAAGGCTTCAGGACGACTCCATGAAAGTCCTTGAGTGGCCCAGACTTAAATCTCATTGAACATCTCTGGAGAGATCTGAAAATGGCTGTGCACCGACGCTTCTCATTCACCCTGATGGAGCTTGAGAGGTGCTGTAAAGAGGAATGATCCAAACTGAACAAAGATAGCTGTGCCAAGCTTGTGGCATCATATTCAAAAACATTTGAGGTTGTAATTGCTGCTAAAGGTGCATCAACAAAATGAGCAAAGGCTGTAAATCCTTATTTACATGTGATTTCTTAGGTCATCATTTTTAAATCAATTTGCAAAAATCTCAACAAAAAAATTGTTTTCCACGTTTCCAAAAAATGTATTTAATCTATTTTAGAATAAAACTCTTAATGTGGAAAAATTGAAACACTATGAATACTTCCCAGAAGCACTGTCTATCAGGCTGTAGACTTCTGTAGGTATAAACATGTGTTTGTCTCCTAAAATAATAAACACATACATTTAAATGAGCAAGATTAAAGCCAGAATTTCTATATTCACTCCCCTGCGAGACAATATCAGCCACATAAAAAAATCACACTAAAGCAGCATGTGAGGACAAATTGTACATAGATCTCTATAAATTTTCTGTACATCACTAGTATGCGCTTGTAATGTTATATCTTGTCATGCTGTGAATTATTTAGTGGAACTTGATGTTGCTCGACATGTTACTCAACTCACCACTTGTATTTAAATTATTAGTGTATTGTCTCAGTGACACATCGTGTGTTCCCATGTATATTGGAAGTGATAAATGCCTGAGTGAAGAATATATTTGGTTAATGCCACAATCAGAACCTGGTCACCTGGAGGTTAAACCCTGATTCTCCGCAAACTAATTCAGGAAAAGTCTCCTAAGAGCAGACGCAGCGGCAGTCTGTATGGTAAGAATGGCTTAAGAGGGAATTATTTGGCAGAGACACGAGAGCAACTAGTGCTTCAAAGATGTTCTTCTCGTTCATCTAACACGCTCATCAATTATGCAGCATGAAAGATAGATACCCCGAGGTTTCATTTAGTTTAAATGCATCTTGACATTAATTATTGAACAGGGCTCGGGACACCTTCCATAATCCTGCAATGATTACTGTACACATCCAATAAAGTATGACAGGCGGCACATACTAAGACGGTTGTGGGCTCGCCACAGAAATGTGTTCAATACGCTGTGAGGGAGAGAAGAAACGCCACATCGACGGGTGCAGAGAATGTCATCTTCCAGGAAATTACTATATACCACAGGGTCTCCACCTTTTCTTTTCTGAGCTCTGCAAGTTGAGATGAAGTAAAGCTGCAGACCCTGTGACTGACATACGAAAACATTACAGTGAAGCCAAATGCCAGCAAATACAAGCATAATCAACAATATAGAAAAGCAGGAGTCTTTGAAATTAAAGCAATGTGTAGTTTTCTAGGTTTGTTCCAGCTTAAGAAGGAGATGATTCAGGTTTTTCTTTGGAACTTTGACAGCCTGAGGCCCCGAGTGCCCCGAGTGCAGGCACAGCAACTAGTGGTGTGGCACTCAAGAAGTCTGTGCTTTTCAAAGGATAAAAATCGTAATAACTTTTTGAATGATCTTTCCACACCCTGGACGAGCAGCATGGAACTTATATCTTGACTCGGCCTCTGCACCTTAAAATCAAGGTCTGGACTCAAGTCTTGGAATGTTCTGATCTTGGTCCTGACTCGGTTTTGTCTCTGTCCCTTAATGATATGGTCCTGGGATGCTCTGGTTTTGTCCTCTACTCGGTCTCAGGTGAGGTGGTCTTAACAACAACACTAACGTCACCCCAGGTTATTTAGTGGTTTCTATCAACACTATAAATGTCACCAGCAAACTGGTTTATATTTTGTATTCTGAGACAAATAGAAACAAATGAAGACCTCTGAAGCAGAGCCCACATCCCCACAGACAATAATAGAGTGTAAATATATTAGTCTTAGATAGTTATACACAAGAATAATGTGATTCTATAGAAAAAAGGCTGCTTGACATTAGTAATCCAGTTGTTTATGTAAAGGAGTGCATGAACATGCCGCAAAATGCAAAATAGTCATCAGAAGACAGATCTCTCTGGACTTACTCTTGCTCGTCTTCTGATGTGGATTCAGACTCCTGTTTGTCCCGGATCACAGCAGGCATGTTCCCAGTCAAAGTGGACCCGCAGCCCGGTCAGATCTCTCCTGGTAGAAGCGTCTACATTTCACCATGACATCTGTCACAGCGACAGCAAACATCAGCCAATTCACATGCAACGCAGGGACACCTACATATGTTTCCAGTCACCTGACAAACATCGACTCTAACATTAATCCAGGTGGAGGTGAAACATCGGACTGATGTACAACATAAGACGCTAAATCCAGACAGTCGAGCGGGCGCTAGCTACATAAGACGTGTTATTTTGAGGCATGAATGCGAAGCCAAACGGGGAAGTCTGCTCAGGTTGAGGCCGCTCGGGCAGACGGGTTTTAAACATTGACTCACAAATACACATGAAAATAAACTTGCCTTTTCTTCCTACGGAGCCGCGCGGATGGTTAGCTCGCTGGTATCACCAGGTCCAGTTGATCATCGCGGCTAATCTTCCTGGTAACTACAACAACTGAGTAGCAACAGAGTAAGAAGCATGCGCAGTAAAAAGGACACTATTTGTTCGCGTGTCCAAATTCTGCAGTGAACGCTCCATGCAGATGTCAGCATGTAGGTGTACTAAAAACATCTGCAGTATGATACGAGTGGGGACTTCCGCCAATGCCAGTATATATATATACTCAACTCGCATTAATGTAAGTGCTGGGTTTTAGCGTTAGAAAAGAATGCTATTTTTCAGTTGTTTTGTGCTTCATTTATAAAATTCACCAATTGACTACTCACATTTATGATTAAATTGGCGTCAGATTTAAATATATTTCTGTTTGGTCATTTTGTTTAATCCCTAAAGTGTGGCGACTATACAATCAAATAATTTATAAGCAGAAAATTTTACAAAGTTGTATTAATATATAATTCATGGGAAATTTGTATATGTTCATTTGTGTGGTGATATTATTGATGAGTATCAATATTTTTACAGAAAAGAGGGAATATATTTGGAGTCTTTTCCGTACAATTTAACTAAACACTTGCTCCAACGAGTGTTGCTACGAATACACAAGTAAACATGGGGGAACTATTTCGCTTCATATTTACTCTTTGATTTCATACAGCCCATCATGCTGCCTCCAACCCACCGAATCTCTCGATTTCTATTGGTTATCTTTGAAAATAGGCGGAACTCTGGTGGTCAAAGCAACCAATCACAACAGTGGTGAGACTGAATGGCGCCATTTTTGGAGTTCTCTTATTGGTTAGCCTCCCGGGGCAAGATTGAAAGACTTCATCGTCACAGTAGCACCGTGCACGGTTTGTTTAGGCCCGCACACTTTACAGTGTGATAAATCCTTACCTGAGTGTTTGTGCGGTGAACATGATCACTGTGTAGTCCGAGATGAGTCGCTTTCTGAACGTGCTGCGGAGCTGGCTGGTGATGGTGTCCGTCATCGCGATGGGAAACACGGTGCAGAGCTTCAGAGATCACAGCTTCCTGTCCGAGAAGCTCTACACGGGCTCCCCGGAGTTTGGTGAGATGATAGAATTATCTGAACACTGTCGTTCTCTATAACCTGACAGATGTGATGCCTCGAATACCCCCCAACCCCCACCCCCCAATCATCCTTCAAAAAAACAGATTACAGCTGTTTGTCTGTACCTTAATTTATGTTGTATTCGGCTGCACAATATTAGGTGACTACATAATTTACCATATGATCATTCAAATAACAGTGTTCCTTCTCTTGCCTCATAATAAACAGTTTAGACTTGGCTGCATGGGGCCTCTCTGTGTTGAGTTTTCATTTTCTCCCCAAAGTTTATATTATTCCTAATAGCTGTTTAAATAATTAATTAATACATTTTTAATTCATTCATTAATAAAAAAGATGAAGAATAGTTCTTGTCATACATACAGAGATTTACACTGTCTAATGAAAACCATTGCTGGTCTCCCAACCTATGATTAACTACAAGGTGAAAAAAAAAAAAGAGGTAGTTCGAATCGCTCAGTCATGCAAATATGAAATAATAATTTAAAAATTGGAAGCTAAAAAAAAAAAAAAATCATTATTTATGAAGAATTGGTCTATTCAGATATGCAACCTGATTTTATTGTTCTGCTGTAACTTATTCACGATTTGTTTGGTGAAGTGTCTTGGTTGTCCTGGTGCACATGGCATATTACACATGTACAAACTGGAATATGCATTCAGAAATCAAAACACATTTTTACATGCAAATACAAACATTACTAGTAAAGCAATTCATAAGACACAAATATCAATTGAAATCTGTGCACACCCCACAGGTTCACCTGTTTGGCTGCTCGTGTGTATTCAAATAGAGAGAACTAAACTTCTAACCAATATTCTTCCCTCTCCTTGTCGTTCCTCAGTTAACGGTCTCCAGGCTCGAACATTTGGCATCTGGACACTGCTGTCATCCATCATTCGCTGTGTGTGTGCCATCGATATCCAGAATAAAACGTAAGGATCACTTAAATCTCATTGTTGATGTTTGTCAGTGTGTCTCGTATCTCCTTTCAGTGTGTCTCACTTGCTCTGCAGGTTGTATCACATCACTCTGTGGACGTTCGTCCTGGCGTTGGGACACTTCTTGTCCGAGGCCTTCATCTATAAAACCGCCCCGCTGACGATCGGAGTCATGGCGCCTCTGATCGTGGCCAGTGAGTAACTGCTGAGCAGGAGATTGTTGTGGGCTCTTTCAATGTTAACTCATGAGTTGTAACAGTATCTCCACACGTACTTCCAGGTTTCTCAATCATCGCGATGCTCATCGGGTTCCAGTGTTTACCAGAGACGCAGGAGGAAGGCGGCGCGCGTCTGAAGAAACGCAACTGAAGTCTGATTTCCTTCGTGTGGCCTGTTTCCAGTGTGACACTTCCCGTGTTGAAGAACGTGAATTCCTGCTGTTCCTTTATATTCTGTGTATTTACACCTTTTATCTGTTGACTCTAGCTTTAACTGTGCAATCTAGTGAATGTGAGACTACGAGTGCTGGATTCTAAACGCTGTACTTTCAAATGAGCAATACTTGGAAATCCCAATGTTAGGCTGAATCCAGCAGGAGCCAGGATTTCAGTTCATGTGTAATACTGCGAACCGATTCTTTCTACAATAATGCAGATTGACCAAAGACACTTTAAAAACTCTTCATCACAAACGTGTTCAGTTGCAGTTAATCTTCCCATTTATTTTGTGTTGTGAAACATTTGTGCAGCAGCTTTGTACGGAATACACAGAATGTGTGGTTGTTTTCTACCCCGGCAATAAGAGAATTTTTCCAATTTTCCAACTAATCTATGAATGAACAATTTATTTAGGTAGCATGTGTCGTGTTTCAGACGCTCTCTGTTTTTGTGTTTTTAGTAAAAACCTAATTTTCCTGTTTCTGTCTCATATGTTGTTTTAAAACACTTTTCTGATATGTTTAAATGAGAGGGTGTCAAACATGAGGCCTGTGGGTCAAAACCAGCCCACAAGAGGCTCCAAACCACGAAGCAAAAATTGTGTTATTTAAAAAAAACCACAATTTTTTTAACACATTATTAAGAGTTGCAGACACAACTGAGACCTGAGCTGAGATATCAGTGATGCTGCCATGCCTCAGTACCATGCTGTTAAATTAAGTTTGTAAAAAAAAAAAACACCCGTAATGCAACAGCTGTAAAAGGTTTTTTTTTTTTAGACATTTGACTTTATTATGCACCAGAAGGTTTCATTAAAATTGGCTTTATGTTGAGATTGTTGTAGTTTTCGGTAGTAATTGTGAGGGTTTTGGTTTTTTTTTGCAAAAATATAGACGTTTTCATCTGTATTCTGCATTCTTTTTATATCTTTAACCATTTCTGAATAAGTCCCAAAAAGCTGCATATCGAGCAGGTCACTGTCTGTTGCCATGGAGACACAGGTAGCCTTCAGTATTCACACTTGCATTTTCTTCAGGAAAAAGCAAACTTTTATACTTTTGTATTTTAGAGCTGGAGAAAATCCACCATCAGTCTGAAACTGTTAATTACCATTTTAATCAGTTTGCATCATACAAAATGGTTTAAAAAAAAAACAAAAACAGATTGTTAAAGTGTGCGACAGAACGGGTGGGAGCAGCCGCATGGAACATATTTAGTTTATGACAAAAGATCATGAGTGGGGTGGTTAAAAATATATATTTTATGGAATATGCTTTAGTGCAAAACCATGCAGGTAACAGCTGTGACAGGAACAGACAATATAGAAAGACTGAGTATAGATCAATTCAATTATAAACATTTAACAGGTGTCAGTTGTGCTTTTTATTGCCTGTGTAGACAGACGTCCAGCATTCGACCAAAGAGTGACGTGCGAGTTCATGATATAGGAAAATCAAATATAAAATGACAAATCCTTTCAACATTTATCAGAAACCAGTAAACAAACAGACAAACAATAAAACAGTGTGCAAAAAGTTGGGTTAAATATGTTTCTTTACACAGTTTGTGCTGATATTTGTCACATGTCGATGCAGCTTTTCACTGTCAGATCTCGTCTTGTGGAGATCGATTACAGTAGATGGAGAAAAAAAACTAACCAGACCTTTCACAGCGGACCAAGATGCACGGCATCGATCAATTCTTACTATGAGCAACATTCAGAGGTCAACGCCTCCGCGAAGTCAAAGTCTTCAATCTCAAAACAGAACACTTGAAAGAAAAAGCTTCAGTGATGTAAAAACTGAGTTCAGCTACACACAATACTGGTCCAATATTAGAAAACACAGCTTAAGTATGTAGGGCGAGAAACACAGTTTTCTGACAGGAATCAGAGGGAAACTAAAGTTGGATGAAAGTTGGAGTCACTTTTAGTAGCAGCATTGCGCTGACAACACGTTCAACACTTGAAGGTACAGTATGTAATATCTTAGAATGATCATCATTTAGCCCAAAAGTCTAATTAACATCAATCTTACGAGTGATCAGCCGGATGAATATTGTAATGCCACATTACACCACAAGAGGGGGCAAAAAGTGAAAACACGGTTTTTGTGTTTTCGTTTCCCGAAGGTTTCGCGTTTACGCAGCAAAGACAGAAATGTAGTTTCCATATTTGGCCACTAGTCGGTTGCTGTTGGTTGCTTTTGTGATGAAACCACACACATGCACACAGACATCAATAAACATAAACAATGGCGAGTACACAGACATTAATATGGACAGATGATGAAGTTGACTGTCAAGCATTGTTGTTTTTTGTCATCTACTTGCAGGTGTTCAGACGAATTATTTACTGTGGTCGTGGTGCACATGCGCTGTGGCAACGTTTCTGCCGTCTCCACAGAGACGGTGACCAAGCATTTTCAAAATTGTGCCGTTTTCAGGCCATTTTACGTGACGATGGAGTCAGCGTCCCCTTGGAAGTCATTTTCAGAAAGTAGTTTTTTCAGCTGCTCCGAGCACCGTTATCATGTAAACGTTTTGCGTTTTGTCATGTTAGCAATCACTAAAGACTCACTACTGCCACCTGGTGCACGGAAAAACCTTCACTTTAATCTTAAATATTGTACCTTTACAGGACAAACTTAAAAATGCTTTACTTCTAATCTAAACCAACACTTGTGGCTGACAGGCGCAGTAATCTCACAGTTCAGGATCAAAAAAACACTGAGACATTTCTAAAATACACAAAACTTCTGCTTTAAATACAGTTGTGGTTTTACATATTAAGTCAGAGCACATGTTTTTGGAGATATTTCCAATGTGTACAGTAAATATGATTTAGGCTCCTTGTTGGGAAATGATTCCTTATATAATATTCAAGGTACAGTGGGTACCAGCGTCTTTTACAGCTTGCATTTGCTTTTTTTTGCCTTTGATTCTTATATGTTTAAAGATCAATTCCCTATTAAAAACTAGATTTTGAAGAATGTTTGCATAGTAGAAATACAAAAACCTTCTGTTTGGAGAATATAGAGTGAGTTTGTGCCGCATGGCATCCATACAGTACGTCGACATTACAGCAGCTCTGTTGGTCCCTCGATAAAGTACCACAGAGTACGGTTCAGTATCAGGATAAAGTCACAGCAGCATTTCACTTTCTGCTCATTTGTGCATGTCGATGTGTCAGTACTTGAGTTTTTGTTAACATATTAGTAGATAAAGCCCTCCTCCGTCCTCCTCATAGCTTCCCCTCTTTCAAGACGTCAGGCGGAGAGACGCTTCCCTCCAGATCGGCTGCGGTTTTCTGTAAATGGACGATGATAATGTGAGAAATGACTGAAGAGAAAGACGAAATATAAATCAACATTGTATGAAAGACGTGAAACCTCACAAGATTTTGCATTTAACTCCTGAATCGGACCAAAGTATAAAAAAATCCCTCAATACAATTAATCTAAACAGGAGCAGTTTGGTCAAGATTTAATTGCCCTTCCAACTATAATAGAGCAGTGTGTGTGTGTGTGTGTGTTCTTTATCGTACCCCTACCTGAGCTGGAGTGTGTTTTGCGTTTAATGTGCTTATGGAGGGTTTATGCCAGCGGGTGCTGCAGGTTGTGGCTCCGTAGTCCTGCACCGACGACACGGAGCCTGCAGGCTGCAATGATAACTCGTGGGGGCGGGGTCACACTTCTCGCGAGCCTCCTTGGTGAAGCCACCTCACCCTCCCTCACCCTCCCTCACCCTCCGATTTAACCCTCATGCAGAACCACCACCTCCAACAGCAGGAACACCTGCACACCCACCTGATCTCACCCACAGTGTCTCAGGTGCTCATTTTTAAATCTTAGCAGGATTACTGGTGCTTCTACATTTTAGTTGCATTCATTGTTATCAATCATTGTCATCATTCATTGTGATCATTCTTTGTCATCATTCATTGTGAGTGAAAGCAATTCAAAACTTGTGAGCAGCAGATCACACAATGTGAGCCAAGACTGTGTTTAACACATTAAGACATGCAGAAACATGAGCCACATGCAGCTCTTCAGCCCTTATGTAGCGGCTCTCTTTTGGTCGTTTATGTCACTTTGTCACTATGTCAGAAGGTTGCAACCTAACTGTATGTTACGTTCATACTCGTCAGAACTGATAAGGCAGCTTGGAGTAACTAAATAAAGGTCAAATCTGACCATCACATGGGAGTGGACATGAGGGTTTCCTCAGGTTATTAATGTATGAAATAGCATTCATTGGTTCAAATGTATCTGTCACTTTGAGCAACTGGACGTGATTGTGATTCGTTTGTCTTTTAATCTTCGATCCCCCCCCCCACCAAATTTAGCTACTTTATTTTTCATTCCCAGATTGGCAAAGGTGGCTTACAGCTTCTGATGTACACATAAATATTGATTTCTAAAATGGATGTTTTTAAATAAAAAAGATAAATAAATCATACAACTGTGTGGTAGTTGTCAACTGCACTTATGCAGAAGTATAAAAGAAGCAGTTTTAAAGGTACAGTATGTCACATTTTTGGTCAAATACAATGTGAAAATACTAGTAAACCAGCGAGCCTGATCTATTGTAATACCACTCTGTACCACAGGGTGGTGTCAGTAGTCACTCTTCTGATGCTTATGCATTGAATTCAAGAACAAAAGAAGCACTCAATCTAAACTGATGGAAAATTTGACTCACTACTGCCACCCAGTGCACAGACGTGACGTAACTGAAATAAAACATACTGCAAACATTTTTGTTTTGTTTTTTTATAGTATGAAGTGTGAACATGCTGTTTGTGAGCATGAGCTGAGGAGCTGTCCGACAAAGCGTAGGTTCTGAAAAAATATGTTTTATGAAGTTCCCAGCAGAGCAGCTCCCGCATGCAGTCAGTCTGCTGAACGCATGCGTGGATTGGCCAGCAGAGAAGCAATCGGAGCCGAGGTGAGATTTATCGGACACTAATCCACCATCTCACCTCTGACTGTTTGTCACACACGCACATACTTACACTCACGGTCTGCACCTCCGTCTGTAGGTTGGCCTTCTGCCGTCGAAGGTCAGACTTGATTAATCCTGTGACGACAACAGAGGAGATTAATTGTAGATAACATGACTTCGTTTTTAATCAGTTCAGAAGGAGAATTAAATCCTGCCACGAAGCCATTTGTTACTGTGGAGATTCAAACTTGATTATGATGTGAAAAATATCTTTAAATGAAATGTAAAAAAAAAAAACAAGTTTAAATCCACAAATTAAGTTTAAATAAAATATACAGCAGAAATGACAGACTAAAACCAGAGAGGGTGCTTCAATTGGAGCTCAGGAGAACAATAATCCCTGTAATCTATAAAGCAGGGCATCAAACATATTTTTGTTCAGATTCCACAATTTCATCTTGGGTGAGCCGGATCAGTAGAATAGTGTCATAACAACCTTTAACTTTAAACAATATTTTCACAAAAAAACACAACAATTACTGCTGAAAATGATGACAATCTCAACATAAAGCCAATTTTAATCAAACCATCTGCTGCAAAATACAGTGAAATAGAAACGTTTCAATCTTTTCTGGCAGCATCACCAATATCTCAGCACAGGTCTCAGGCTTGTGTTGTGTCCAAAACGCTAAAGAAATTTGTGAGCAAAAAATCTATGTTTTCATAGAAATGTATTTATTGAGCCTCTTGCGGGCCAATTTTGGCCCATGGGCCTTATGTTTCACACCCTTGGGTTACTTTTCTTTAGAAATGGTGGTAACTGTTGATGACTGCATTCAGTCATTTTATTGAGCTTTTTTTTTTTAATGTGGATATTAATGCAACATTGACTAGTTTTACTCACTTATTGCCGTTTATCAGGATTTCTTCTCAAAAATGACAAAAAATCGTGTTGGCAAAAGGCTTCTCTACAACCCTTTGAAAACCACTGCTATATATGGAACCTTAAAAAATAGTTTTATCTTGACTATTCTACATAATTCTGAGACTTTCTCAAATTGTAATGTGGATTAACTATTGCTTAAAGCTCGTAGGTTTTGTTTTGCAGGCCTGACACCCCCGCTATAAACTATCTATAACTGAATTCGACACAATTGACATGTATAGTAGTTGACATGAGTTATTGTAATAGAAAAAAAGGTAAGAAATTGACACCTAAAAGAGATATTTTATGTGAAAACGTTGAGTAGTGCTGTTCTTGTTTTGCACTCCTAAAACTGCTGAATGTTTTACAAACTGCACTAAAGAAGCAGATGTGGAGATCAGTTAAAAGCTTGATGTGAGTGCTGACGGTGGAAAATAAAGGAGTCATATGGAGCCGCTTTACAAAGAGAAACACTTCAATTAGCCAACAAATGCAAGATAAGGGAAACATTACACTGACTGAGCAATTAAAAAGTTTATTTCCACTTAATTGTCTAAATATTAAGGAGAGAATACAATTACATTTTATTTATAGCACTTCTTGGTGATGTTTGTACTTCTGCCACTGGGGGGCAACATCACCCTGCGAGAAATACAGTCTGACTGCACCCAGAGTAGGTTTCCTCTCCTATAAGATCAAAGTGTAAAGTCCCCAAACTTCACGTGAAAGCAAGAAGACTGAGCAAGTTGATTGATTGCTGTTATCAGTTTGGTTCTGGTCAATATCTCACCTGTCATCACTGTTCCTATGAGCAGGAAGACACACAGGAAGATGTTTCCAGCTAAAGTTCCCCATTTATCGATAATCTTCCCTTGAGAGATGGTGAAAATGATTCCAAAGATCTGAAAAGAGAAAGAAAAAAAAATCAATCTATTTAACACCTTGATAATATCCTTTGTGTTCCAGTTTCCACGTCTGTGAGACGACCGACCTGAGCTGAGCAGTTCAACAGTCCAGACGAGGTTCCCTCTGATTCTGGGAAGGTCAGCTCCACCGCAAACTCAAAGCCCAGAGGAAGATATCCTGTCATGAAGAAACTGCAGACAAATACAATTACAAAGTTGAATTATGTGATCAACCGAGAAGCAGTTCATGAATGTCACAGGAGGACACATGCATATTGTTGAGTAATACACCCTGTCTGGATCTCAGCAAAGAAAACCAGACAAAGAAATTGCTACGGAAACCACTTATGTGCACAATCAGCTTGCTATTAATAGCAAAAATAATTGTATGGGTGAATGTGCTGAGCCGGGAGCTGGGAGAGAATTAATTCAGCTTCGGTAAAGTCAAAGAAAAGCTGACATTTCAGGACATAACAAGAATTTTTTCACAGTCACTTGAGAGTTTCATTCATTAATTATAAGGTTAGATGGCTTCATGTTTACATACATTGTGCATTCACACAATAATTTGCACATAAAGCAAAGTATTATTTTACAAATTCAGATAAAGCAAAATTAGTTCTCTCTGAATATTGTGGGTGGTATTTTTTGTTCTTTATCCTTTATACCAAAGAGAGATGTGTCTACTTCACTGTATTCTACTGCTACGACACAGAGCAAATAGTGTTTTTGATGATGCACAGTATTGTTGTAGTATTGCATTTATCCATTAGGTGGCAGTCGTGGGCTTTGATTGCAAAGCTGTATGTGTTTTAATTGAATAACAGCTGTATCCACCCATCACTTTTAGGTGATGAGCTTGATCTACAGATTTCATTGCTGAAATAATGCGTCATTAATCACACGGAGCTAAGGGTTGAGGCTAAGATTGTTTTTTTCTTGATGCATCTACAAGGTCCCTACAATCCACATACGTCGTCATGATAACTAATCATTTGTTACATGTTTCAGGACTTTTGGCCTCAAATGTATAAGATGTTAGTTAGGTCTAAATCGTCAAATCTTACATCAAATCACGATGACATCTCAGAGACACTTTTTTTTTTTTTTTAATCTGCAGCTGCTATTTTGTCCAAAGTCTCAAAATTTTTAAACCTGCTTCAGCCTGTTTGATCTTGCAGTTCCAGTTTTCACCACAAGGTGGTGTTTTGAGTCGCATATGCAGCTGGAGGAGGAGCTGGAGCTCTAAGCTAAAACTCTGTTAATGTGATCTATTTACTACCAACCAACAACAACAAAGATGAAGAACCAGAAATCTGGTAGCAAATTAACTCGACACTGCCCCCTAATGTACAAAAGGGGCACAGCCTAAATTGTACATAGATTCACTTTAAGTAGAAAACATCAGCAAACAAGGTTGATTTTCAGTCTCAATATGTTGGTTATTGTGTGTTAAAAGTTTAAAGCCTCTTTATATAATTGTGGCCCTTTCTCATGAATGGTTACTCACCCTAAAACTCCAGCCGTGAGAAACACCACCCATAGGTGGCCCAGGTTGAGGGTGAAGGCGTAGACCAGCATCCCAATCAGAGACAGAACGTAAACAACCAGGGTGGTCTGTCTGAGGACAGACAGGCGACATATACATCAGTTATATCGCATCATATACATTTATATACAAAACACTTGAGTCATACAATTCTATTGTAATTTTAAAAGCTGTAATCACTTTAGAAAGGCTGTCTCATCTGATCGGACTTTTACATTATTGCTGTGGTCTTGTGAGAGAGTCTCGTGTTTGCTACATGCCAGCCAAAGCTGATCAGAGCGAGAAAATCCTTTTGTGTGAAGAATTACTGCACACGAACATGTACATTTCTGTTCAGCTTGATATTCTTATAGACGATATGTTGTAGCCCCAAAGAAAAACAGTTTGTGAAAAACCAGTGAGTTGATTATTGCCTCAGGTGGAATACATCATTTCCTGTAAACGCAACCAACGGCACACATATGGGGATGAATAAAAACAGTATGCAAATATGCCCGATCATTAAAGCGAAATCTCTGTGAAATATGTTTTTGAAATATCCTGCAGTCCACCTGTCACAACTCCAGCCATCTGCACAAACAGGCTTACACTGGTGAAGATGTCTCTTGTGCAACCACGCATGAAAAAAATGCTGCCAAACATTTCTGTTAACATAGCACGGAGCTTCAATTCTGTCCTGCAGGACAATGGGACTGTGAGGCTCCACGACACAAACACCGACCCCGCTGCTTTGACAGCTAAGCATCCTGACGGTATGCAAGGAATCTGAGCCATAAGGAGCTTCGTTCCCATCTGAATAGTTTGCAGGGCTTATTGCTGAAGGTCAAAACACTGGTTAGTAGCTCCATTTATATACAGAAAAGTCTAATTATCCAACTAATCAAAATAAACAGTATCAGTGATCAGATCTTAAATGCTTCGTGAGGGTTTTCCTTGCTGCATGCAGCGGTATTAGAGCTGCGAGTGTAAAGCCTGTCAGTTCACATGAGCTGAGAGCGGCGTCACACACAAATCCAGACACTCGTTCGTGTCTCCACTGAATGAAAACTTTGATTTACTTAGACATCTCTCTGCGAGCGGGACATTCACTCGCGGAGCTGAGCAAAGTGCAGAAAAGGAGCAAGAGTAGAAAAAGACCACTGAATTCCTGGTGAAAACTTCTACTTCCTGGAAGTTGCGTGGCTCTGAGATATCACAATATTGGATCGATGGATTTCCATGAAATCTGCTGCAGACATTCATTGAAGGAGATAAAATGTTTTCACTTGAATATCATCAATACCTATTTAGAACATTCTGAAGTGAACTCCGAATTTTAAAAAAAATTACAGAATGCATAGATGACGTGGTTACAGTGTAAATTGTACTGTAATAATTGTAATAATTAGCAACAGACTGAAATCAAAAGAAATGCAAATGTGATTGACATCATTCAAGTACAATGTCTAATTTCTCGGTGTTACGATGGAAAATTCACTCTCAGATGAACCAATGTAGTTTGCTCTATAGGTATGACACGATCCATTTTTATAATATGCATTAAAGTTGACTTTGTTGGAACACGAGAGAATCGGGTAATTACGAAAAATGTTTCATTCTGGTGCGATTTTGACTGGACTGGTGCTTTCTTTTAACTTGAAGGGATCTACATCCGTGCAGAGTTGACTGGATTTCACTTTTATTTTAGGATGCGGCAGTCAACTTAAAGAAATCCCACTTGCGGCCCAAAGTTAGTCGTAGTCGTAGGAGAAAAATCGACTGCCTCTCTGCCCTCAACGATGTCTTTAGTTTGCACAGGGTCAATCTTAATAAACCCGCACCTGCTGTCATTTGCTGGAGCCGCATCTCACTATCAAAACCTGCACTGAATCCATGTGTCGTTTTAAAAGGCACAGCTTCGCATCCGGGCAATTACACAGGTATTACACAGGCAAAAAACTAAAATCTATTTTAGTAAATCTTTAACATCCCAGAGGCAGATTTCATACATTGTGTCTTTCTCTGAAGCTGCACGGAGAGATTGCTTGTATTTGAGTTGCATTTCAGACAAATATCTTACTTGTAGGTTTTGGTCTTGTCCAGCCAAATGCCACATATGAGGGATCCCGCCATTCCCGCAATGACAATCGTCAGGCCAATTCTCCCAGCATTCACTTCTTCGCCCTGGAAGAAAAACATTGACGGTTGTGGTGTACAATGTTTTGGGTGTTTTTTATATGTTGTGATGTACAGTGACTCCGTATAGAAGCAAAACACACCGCTATGATCTGTGTCAAGGTCGACTTTAACAAAGAAAAGAAAAAAAAAACACAAGTTGATGAACTACAAAGCATTCTTAAATCAAAACATTGAAATTCTCAATTACTTTTCAAGTGCTTTTAAACCTGTTTAATTTATCATATTACATTTAAAAATGAGCATTTCTCAAACAAACAGCACCATATATATAGATTAAATATAGATTATAGATTAAATAGTGTTAAAAATGTGGATCTAAAGCAACAACCTATAAGTTATTGCCTACAAAAATCCAGAAAAAAAAGGTTTGAATTTCAGTGTAATGGGGGTTTTAAACGTAGCAACGTAGATTACAAATTTTTGTCAAGTATGAATAGAATTATTTAATTGGAAATTGTGTTTTCCAATTGTATTTGTGTTGAGTTACCTACAACCGTGGTTAAACGCTAAAAACAAACGACTACACGAGTTTACCAGTTAAGACAATAAACTAAATATTACAAATTAATTCAGGGTAAAATCTATTTTTTTCCCTATTTCATGGACATATTCTATATTATTTTTAATGTAAAGTACAAGAAGTTCAGTCATAGCAAAGACAAATCATTATCTGGAGGTCAGAAAAACTTACAGGATAATGTTCGATGATCATCCGGTTCAATAATGTGGAAATAGCGTAGAAGCAACCGACGTTCAGTCCTGCAGACATCAAACAAAGCACAACAAAAACAAGTGACTGACTCTGCGATCTACATGGTGAGGCTGAATAGATTCACATCATTTAACAATAAAGGCTGAAGCAACGCAATGAAATAAAGCATACATGGTGTTCCTGCAGGAAATCCATCGTTCTGCCATTGAACATCAGATTTTTATAACAAAAAATATCCCACTCAATGTTATCAAAACAATTCTTGAGCCCATGTGTGTTTATTGTGTATCCAAAACCCATTTATCACGATCACCTGCAGTGATTCCTGCCTGACAAAGTCAAACAATCCTACTGTTGAAGACTCAGTCACATGTTTTTATTTACTATGAGATAACTGTAAATGACGTCATGCTTCCAACTAAAAACAAATTGTGTGTGGGTCATAGCCCTCAGACATGGTCTGTGTTTAATGCTGGAACACATATAGAGGCGACACTTCAGGCACAAAAACTATTGATTGTTTTGACATGTTCAGATCCTACCAACTGAGGATTTAACCTGAATTCTCCTCTTTCAATCAATAATGAGATTATAATCAATCAGTGACCTTTGAGCAGGAAAGTGACTTCTAACGACAACTCACAGTCATCATGTGTTGAGATGACACATCCTCATATCTGCTCAGAAGGCGTGTTTCCCCTAATGTGATTATTTCAAAACTTTTTATCTTTGTCACCTTTCACCTTTCACCTCAATATCACAACAACATCCAGCACTGAGTGGTGACAAAAATAAACCGTTGGAGTGTGAGACGCCCTGTATGTCACAGTAATGCAATTACAATGCCGTCATAGCACTGAATCCTTCCTCAAATACTCACTTCTCTATCATTTTGCATACCTCTCATGAGCCTAACAGGCTGATAAATTTGCTTTGGCGACATTGAACTTGGCACTCAGAAATGTACTTTATGATGTGTTGGAACAGTTTCACTTTATAAAGATCCAGCCACCTTATTTCCTGCTTTGTTCACGTGACTCACGATGATCATTTCTGTGAATATTAAACCAATCAAGATGGACTCATGGACTAAGCCGTTGAGGTACTGATCTGCATCTCTACAACTTCACACTGAGTGGTTCCAGTATCTGCTAGGAACACGAAAACACAAGTCGCTGCTCCCTTTTCCCAAGGAAATCACCATGCACCTTAAACTAGTGCCGCTTAGCTCAGAGATGAAACAGTGATGCTTAGTCAGCTGTTCATGAAGTCATGAGATGAAAAGCGTAAAACTCACCATAGGTCAGCACCAGCAGCATGAAGGGTTTGTTATGCAGCAGCCTCAAGATGGAGGCCGTGTAGGAGTACTCCTCAGCCTGCAAGCTCCTGGCCTGTGCCTGAGCCTGAGAGGGGGGGATCTCTGGTCTCTCCTGGAACACTGAGATACACGCGCAGGCACGCACACACACAAACGTCGTGATGTGTCAGTCACAAACGAAGCGGCGTGTTAAGATGAACAAACATTATATATGATTTTCACATTACGGATTGAGCTAACAAAAAAATATTCTTTTTTTTTTTTGTCATTTTTGTGAATATAGTACATTAATCATTAAAAAACTGTGGAGCCACTCACAAGCCAAACGTGTTGAATCTTTTTAGTGAATCACGCCATAAGAACCGTCTCTCCCTCACTACTGGAGTATTTCTCGGTTTAAAAGAGTTTTTTTTCCTCCATCGTTGCTGATGCTTGTTCATGAAGGATTGTCGTTGTATTTCTCAACTTTTTTAAACTTTTTTTTAACGTTGGGTGCAGTAAGATGACTGTGTATGAATTGGCTCCATCCAACTAAATGTAGGATATGAGACAAATTGAGGAAAACAAGTGTTATATCAAGCTGTTTGTGACAATTTGCTCTCATAAAACCTTGAGCAGACCATAGCAGAGGTCAAAGTGCAGCGCGGAGCGACACTGAGAGTAACAGAAGATGTTAATCATCCTTTACATGAAGCTTCACCTGCATGTAAAGATGAGATAAACCCAACAGCTTCGTACAATCTGCGCACAGTGACATTGTTTTCAACAATCTAGTGATTGTTCTGTCAATAAGCCAACAGGGAAAGGTAGATATCTCTGTTGTCATTTAATTGATTTTTATTGGCTTTAGTGCAGATTTCTATGACTCTTTATCTGATTTTATAAAATGTGGATTATGGCCGACAAGCTGAGGTGATTTTCCAACAATGTGATGAAACAAATGTTTTATGTGAACGTTGAAGGGGTCAAATTATACAGCTTTTCAGACCAGCATTGGTCTAAAACAGTTGATTATCCTTGATTTTCCTCCATTTGAATATTTGATCATATGAGCTGCATTCAGAATCAGCTGTGTCTGTGTGAGCTGGACTGGCTCAACCCACACATGCCCATTCAGGGAAGAAGAGGAAACCCTTCCTCTCATGGTGCCATGTGCCAGAGCAGAGCTGCCTAATTGTGGGAGGAGTCAAAAAGAGGACCTACCTTGATTGGGATTGGCTAAACCCCCTTTCTAGGGTTTGAGTTCTGATTTGCTTGTGAATTTTGAATAATTTAATCCCTTTAAACTCCCACTGTGGAGGTGAAAGTTGGATTTTATGCAGCTGGAAACAAGATGAATTTATAAAACACTCTGCATAAATTCTACATCACATCAAGACACATCTCATCAAAAAGTGGACAATTACAGCAATTACTGCAGCTGCTCATCGAGGGGCCCACAATGCTGTGTAGTCTCTCAGCAGAAAGCACGTTTCACACGCACACACACACACACACACACACACACACACACACAGCTCTCCTGCAGTTTCGGTGAAGACTGAGTCAAATGAGAAGCCCTAACGGGGAAAAAAATCAATTATTTGTCCGGAATTGAATGTTGCTAAAGTGATCACCTAAAACCAGGATTCTTCTTATTATGTCTACGAGGCACAGGTCAGATCTGACACAGTCTAACACTGGAAACCATAAAGAGTGAAAATGACTGCTTGATTTAAATATATCCAGATGGAGGAGTCTCATGACGTTGAACATTAAGAAGGATGTGTCATCGGTGAGTTGTCACCTAAATGAGTAAAGAAGGATGACAGCTCAGACTGTATTATCCTGTGTGTGCGTGACTGTACTTTCTTTTTAGCAGACTTACCGATGACCACGAGGACGAAGATGAGTGTGGCCAGACCTGCGCTGATGTAAAACATGATTCTGATGTGATGGGCCAGGTCGTCCATGTTGTCCACATTCGGCACGAGGATGGGCGGCACCAGGAATCCAATGGCAATTCCCAGCTAGAGATCAAAGGGACACAATTAGGTTAGTTTATCACACAGTTCAGCAGCTTGTGGAACATCATTGTGAAAGTGGGAGGAGAAAAAAAGAAAATCAAAGGGTTTCGTAAAAAATGCAATGTACTTTTTTTCAAGCAGAATACTTTCAACAGTTGCAAAAACAGAGGTTCTCCTCATTAGCCCCAAGTCTCCTGTACAACCTTACTGACCTCCTCCATAACCTCACTGACTTCTTCCTCCTGAGGCCAAAAGATAGCATTTTTTCCAAAATCTTAGCACCAGGAGAGAAGTGCCAGCTTCCTCGGGTTCCTACAATATGAAGAAGGGAACAGCAGCCAGGGGCCCTACAGTCCACAGGGGGAATGTGAAGCATCTGAGGTGTGCAAGTACAGAAAAATATCTGACCGCTTTTAGAATCTCAGATTACCTTTAGCTCTGCACATGTTATTCTCTACAGTGATTCCAAACCTTCTCAGAAGAGATTTTGGTTGTTTAACTTCTCACAGTGAGGTGATGGCCTAGAATCTCCCCAAAAGGATCAATAAAGTAAGACTAGTTTAGTTTAATTTAACAAAAAACTGATCATAGCTTTTCTGTATTGATTAGCGCCAGCCTTTTTTTCAAGTTAAGACATAATAGACTAAACAACAAATTAATCCAGGATGACGGGAAAAGAAACATTTAGAGGATGTGAGGATGTCTTTTCCTAGCAGAGGTTCTATTATTGAGAAAAAAAACATGGAGAAAAAAATGTGCAGAAGTACAACTAGTTAATATTACTAGTATTTTTATTTATTTTAAGCATGATAGACATATTAGAAATATAGATTTTGCTTTAGTCAACCACCAATGAGGACAGTCCACCACATGTTGACACATCTAACATCTAAGGAAATTTCTCCTTTCATTGCTCTTATTAATGGACCATGAGTCAATATGATAAGTATTTACACACGTTATAAGAAAATTATATGTTTTAAATAAAGTCCAGATGAAATCTTGCGTAAGAGGTCTTGTCTCAGCTGGGTCAGATGTACTTCTGGCACACAAACTGTTGATGTGTTTGGTCTTGTGAACTATTTCTTAATGTCAGAGGGGACATGTAAACTGCTCGGGGGGTATCGGGTTCTGGGACATGATGCCAAGAGGAATCGAGCCGTGGTGAGAAAGTAAACATCAACAACAATGAGAGCTTTCATCCTCAGCGGTAGGGAGTGGGATGGAGGCCTAAAAAAAGAACGTGCCTGACAATGACCGGCGTGCTCGGTGTTTGGCCTCATGCAGGTGAGCCAGCACACACTTCAAATGGAGAAATAAACCGGAGGATGAAGAGGCGACGGACGTCTTTTGATGATCCATGTTTGTGTCAAAGATCAAGGATGCATATATTTGAAAAAACAAATTCTTTGCATGCATCACATTTTTATTGTCATATCTAAATATACAATATGTGACTTTGATTGAAAAACAAACCATCATATTTCCTTTTTCCTTTTTGGTTTATCTTTCAAGATTACCTAAGTTGATTAAGTCTGAGTGGTCATACAAAGCTGTTATTGTAATAACCTGGATAAGTTTAAAATTGTTTTCTCATTGATATATTTCTGATCTGTAGGGATTACATCAGAATCTGAGCTGATTTTGCACCTCTTCCGTCACACTTGAATGTGCTCCGATCTGTTGCTACTCTCTTTACAAATGGTTCCCATCTGGCCACACACACACACACACACACACACACACACACACACACACACACACACGCACACACACTTAATTTGATGATATTGTAACAGATCAGTGTACCTTGCTGAGTTGGTAGGTTGGAGACTGAGGATGTTTTTGAAGCTTCAGGCTTCTCTTCAGGGTATTAATAGAAAATTGCAAGATGCCATTGGAAGTCTTGACCCCATGTGTGATATGTGTGCAGAGATTTCTGAGGATGACAAGCCTTGTTTTGCTACATCTAAAATCATGTCAGAGTGAGGTTCCACAGTCATTTTAGCCTGGACAAGGGAAACCACGGGCAGAAGCCAGAGATTTTGTGCTCTCCTGCCAGAAACTGCGCTGTCCTCATACACGCTCTTACTTTGAAAATGACAATTTCCGTTCGCACAAACTAATAAATTGGGTGTTTTTTAAATTTATGTTCTACAGCAATTAAATTTTTTTGTTTTCATAAACATAAAATCAAAATCAATTGCGTTTCTTTTTCAAATTATGTTTATCTCTTATAGAGCTGAATAAAGAAAAATCCATTGAATTAAAATTTTCATTATTGAATTTCAAAATGAAAATTTTTTCTTTTTTAATATCCTTTTCTTATTTGTAAATTCAATGACCAAAACATACAATCACCCAGAAGGGTTAAAATCTGAGAAGAATTGAATTTGAATTTTGACAATCTTCATAAAAACAAAAACACTCAATAGTCACACAATATTGTGTTTCATTTCAGGAAACCTTGACATTTCTCTGAATTTGGACTATATCCAAGGTGGTGCTACTTCACATGCATGTTCATTGAAGTTGACAATGAACAAGTTGACATTGAAGTCAACTTGAAGTTGACATTGAAATTTTCATGCTTTGAGTTGTAGGTTTCCCCTCTTGTGTGTGTTAAAACGTGTGGTGGGAAGAAACTCCTCTGCTCATCTGTAAATGTTGACAATGTGTTGTGTTCATGAGTCTAACTTGCTTTTGATTGTGACGCTGGTGTACTAAGAACTAAGTAAATGTAATTAAATAGAGTAGCTGGTACTTAGCTGTCCTTAAAATTGAAACAATAAACTTATCTGAACTTGGCTTCAGTGACTGTGTTAGAGTCTGTTGTGGACACAGTCATAAGTGTACACTGAGAACAGCAGACGGCTCAGCACACAGCCCTGGGGGGCTTCAGTGTTCAGGGTGCTTGAGAGGGACGGGAGATTTCCCCCTCAAACCACCTGTTGTCTGCAGGTCAGAATGCTGTAGACTCCCCTGCACAGGGAGGAGGTGAGTCTGATGTCCTGCAGCTTAGTGACCAGTCTGGGTTTATTTCGCTGGGTTCATTTTGTTACCAGTGTTTTGCAAATAAGATTTTACACAACACTCACAGAAGACTGCAAAATGATAGTGCGATTTCTTCCAACATTCACACAATTCTTTGTAAATGAGGCACTTTGATTAAGTTTAAAATGTGAAATGATTGCGAACCATTTTATTTTGATGCCTAAGGTCACTTTATGTTAATGAATATAACTTCAAGGTCTAATGTTTTCATACAGGGCAATATAGCTTTCACCAGCAAAGGGCACTCGGCAAAGATCCGTGGCTGACGAGAAGAAGTCAGTACAAGATGCGGCAGAGTTGAGACCGTTTGACCACTGTTTTACTGATTTTACAGGTAAGCTGGGTGTAAACAATAATAAAGTAATAGCTAACAGTCGTGATAGATCATGAGTGCCCAGAGGGTAATCGATGTCGCGTTAAAGATTGTGCCGTTAAGTTTGAGTGTTTAAAAAGTAAGTCAGCACGTTTTGAATCAAAGATGGCGGACCGTAGTGATCACGGTAATGTTTTAATTCAGAGGTTCATGTGAAGACAGGTTAGCTACTCAAAGATGCATATGGCTTCTGTTGAAGCATGAGTTTTTGACCAGAACTGAACTAAACTGAACTAACAGAGTTAGAAAAGTATACAGGTGGTTCTTTATCAGTACTAATCCTAGGAAATAGGCCATGATGAAAACACAGTGGTACTTTAGGTTTAAAATGCTTTATGTCTGTTTCATTGAATGTTAATCGAATACAAATACAGTTAAAAGACATTGCTTGAAAAGGGATTTGGTTGGATAAGCGATTAAAAGTTTTTAAAAGTGGGACAAGAGTGTATTTTGAGTTCATTAAGGTATTTGTTTATGTGGGGTCCAGTAGAATGTGTTGGGATTTTGCTGGTTAAGAATTGTAGTATATGTGGATAGATAAAAAGATGGTAATGTTATGATTACAGAAGGAATTACTTTAGTAGCTGTGTTCTATCGTACAGGCTTATCGTGTTCTGGTTATTGTAAAAGTAGAAGAAGCCAGTATGTGATGCAGAAGGGTTGAGATCACACCGCGCTGAGTTTGACCGCTGCTTTTCTGTTTTTACAGTTCCTGGAAAAAATTAAATATGTTGCATGGGAGATGAGCTGACCCACCATTGTCACCAGTGTAACATAAACATCTGTAAAGAGACTATAAAGGAGGTTATGAGTTTCATTCTAGCTGGGGGCGTAGTGTAATTGGCATATGACATCACAATGTGGTGCATAATTTGCATATGCCGGCCAGTACTGGGTCCCACAACCCGCCGAGTACTGGACCCCACAGCTCGCCCAGTATTGGACCCCGCAGCCCACCTAATACTGGACCTCACTGCCCGCAGAGTGCTGGTTCCAAGACCATGCTCAATACTCCATCCCACAGGGTCTGCAATCTGATGTTTCACTTGTAAATGCAGTTTAGAATTTGAATAATTATCAAGAAATACAATTTGTGACGAGTATGTTAGGTCTAGGCAGAATCTAGACCAGTATTAATAGTATTATACTATTAATACTGTTAATAAATTATTTTGGCCCATCATATTCACCAGTGTAACATAAATATCTGTCAAGAGACATACATGAGGTTAAAAGTTTCATTCTGGCTGGGGGCGTGGCATAATTGGCATATGACATCACAGTGTTTTGCCTAATTTGCATATGCCGGCAAGTACTGTTCCCCACAGCCCACTCAGTACTGGGCCCCGCAGCCCGCCCAATACTGGGCCCTGAAGCCCGCTCAGTACTGGACCCCACAGCCAGCTCAATACTCCGCCCCGCAGCCCACTCAGTACTGGACCCCACAGCCAGCCCAATATTATGCCCCACAGCCCACTTAGTACTGGACCCAACAGCCCACAGAGTGCTGGGTTCCATACCCTGCTCAGTACTCCATCCCACAGGGGCCACAATTCAATGTTTCACTGGTAAGTGCATTTTAGAAATTGAATAATTACCTGGGAATACAACTTATGACGACTATGTTAGGTCTGGGCAGAATCTAGACCTGTATTATGAATGCTTAGATGAACATTTCATACCTCCTTATATAAACGATAGGGTATTACTGAACTCCTGCAGCAATCTTTTACTGTAGGTTGCACATGGACATTCTGCATAATTACTCCTATAGAATCCAGAATTAGATCCTCTGATTTGGCTGAACAAAAGAAATTAGATTCATTGGGAGCACTTCTGCCAATATCTATGGAAATGTGCCCTGAGATTCAGTCCAAAAATAGTAATAATAGGATTGTGTCTATAAGTGTCTATCAGCCATGTTTTTGTGAAAGAAATTGAAGCCATAATATGCTGATCCTCCATTCTCTGCCTGTTTCCTCCTGTCTTCTCCTCCATTGCTGTCCTCTCTATCTGACCAAACCTCGTTGAGCTCCTTGTTTCTGCTTAATCCTGCATTTTGGGCTTGTTTATTTGTTGATGTGCGTGTTTGCCTAAATGTCTGTGCCTCTCTTTCTGGTTTTCTGTGTTGTTAATTTTTATGGCGGCATCCTCATTATCCCCTCATTTTCTACCTCAAATTGAAGCAGCAGTTCATCAGCAGCTGGTGGTTTTTGCTGGCCAAGGAGCAGAGTCAGGCCGAGCAAGGTCGGCATGGTAGGAAGCAACAGCATGCCAAGCAGCGTCAGCAGGCTAAGATGTGAAAGCAGGCCGGGCAGCATCAAGTGGCCGTGCAGCGAGAGCATCCCAAGAAGCCTGGGGAGACACAGCAGTCTCACATCTCGTATCAAAAGGAGGAGATGGTAAGAATCTGTTGCAGTGTCATGCAGAACATTTACGAGAACAGACACCCTTGCTTAATGAATTTGGACACATTCATTAATCAATGAATGTCTTGTCATTGTTCAGATCAGCCAGTTGATCATCTTTTTGCATTTGTTCCCCTGCAGGAAGTTTAGTCGACCCTGGAGAACAGTCCAACCACCCTGGACCACATGGTGGCTGGCCCATAGAGGGCAAAAAGGCCCTCTACCACCTTCACCCACCACATCCACTCTCCACCCCAAGACTTTTTGATAAATTAATAGAAAAAATTATTTTGAGTAATTTGTGTGTCTAAATTCGCAACAACATATCTTATGCAATACATTAACTTATTTTCTTAGAAAAAGCAACAGGAGTGTAAGGTGTGTTAAGGCTGTAGGTCAACCTGCAAGTGTATGCTGTGGCTGATGTCTGCCGGTTCACGTTGTCATTAAAGAAAGCTCACCCAGAGAAAGCCTTCTTTCGATCATTCCACAGTCATGTCAGAAGTAGTTTGAATTTGGACTGACCGTGGAAATGGCCAAGTTTAACCCACCAGAGAACTTTTCATTCAATAGACTGAAAGAGTGGCCCAACTGGAAACAGCGCTTTGAGCAATTCCGGCTCGCAACAAAGCTCCATACAGACGATGGCCATTGCAGGTGAGCTACCTCATTTATGCTGTGAGAATGGAGGCAGAAAACATCTATAAATCATTCAGGTTTCCTCGGGATGAGGACCGCAACAAGTTTGTAGTTGTGCTAGGGAAGTTAGACGAGTATTTATTCCTGCTGAGGAATATTACCCATGAGCATGCGTGTTTTCATCAAGGAGCCCAGCGGCCAGGAGAGAGAGCAGAGTATTTGATACGAGCTCTGTACGACCTGTCAGAGCATTGTGAGTGATGTTTCAAGATCATATATACATGACAACACACACACTGATTTTTTTACTCATCTGATATTGTATAGTATTTGTAAAGCACTCACCAGAAAGTTACATTGGCTAAAGTTGTATGGACGCACTTTGTTACACAAAGCAGACATGACAATAATTGGCACCAATCTGATGTGTTTACAAAAGCAATCTTGACTGAAAAAAAAAAGACACGCACACACATAGGATATCACTGTGAACTCGTCACCACCTGATTGTCAGCCTTTAACATCCTCAAGATTTGACTTCTCTCCTTTTTGTAAAGTTTTGCTTTCTGCTCATAATGAACTTATTTCAGAAAAAATGTGGGTTGACATAGTTTAAATTTAAGTTTGGATGCAGTTTGTTGGGGAAAAAAAAAAGTTTGTCAATGTCCTGAAATGACAGTCACAGGTCAACACAGAAACTTTTACTGTTAAACAAATGATAAACAAGTTTAATCAGTTTCCAAAAAGTTTCCTGAAAGAAGTAGTCAATATTTGACTGCTGTCTCTGTAATACTTTCTGTTAAACGGGTGGTTGTAGCAAATTACAGATATTAATATTACAGGTTATATTTATCTTTCTACACAGTGGGATTATTTCTTTACAGAGAAAGTTTCTTTTATATTCCTTATGTTTGATTAGATAACTAATCAACATGTTATGATTACGTTTTTCTTTTTTCATGTTTCAACTATTCCATGTGTACAATGAAAAAAGAAAATAGTTGTACCAACTTAATTGGTAATATCTAAATGAATAAGTTCTTTTTACATAATCTTTGTTGTGCAGTTTGAAGAATTTGGGTGTTCAAAGCAGTGCTCACTTTAGTTTTAAAAGGCTGCATTATTTTGGGGGAATTTGTTAATCCCATTGTATCCTATTTAAGTCTAAAAAATAGAGTGTAGTTAAAAGAGTAAAATCTACTTTCTGGGTCAGATGGTCCTGTCAAGGTGTAAA
>OMNM01013231.1:3089-16423 GCA_900302745.1 Parablennius parvicornis | reverse complement strand
AATTTTAATTAATAAAAAAAAAAAAAAAAAAAAAAAAATGTCTGGCTGTATTTCTCATTTAAATTACAGTTGATATCAGTTGATATGAAAACGGAGGCTTGATCCCTTATTGACATGAACCTTCTCTATCCCTGTGGGCCCTTCTGTGTAGAGTTTACATGTTCTTCTGCATGGTATGCCAGCTTTCTCACGCATTCACACATTGACAGCCGATTCTGCACCTGTAAATGTCTTTTCAGTATGACATCTTGTATTGTTGATTATCATGTTAATCAACAATAAATCATCATGGGTTAATAGCTCTATCCAACACTAGTTCACGGAGTTCTGGAGCCGATTCCGTCTGATTACAACCAGGTCACCAGTCAATAAAGCTACGACAGTTACAGACTCTCACATTCAGAACCACAGCCAGTCTGGCAACTACAGTCGTCGTTAATATCAAACCCATGTTTTCAGGAGGATATTGAAGTAAGAGTAGTAATGAAACAAAAAGCGAACATGCAAACAAGTCGTAACAATTCCACTGTCTCGTCTTGATAGATTCCATAAGACAATACTACAACAAACAATTACAGTTCAATTAAAATTTCAGCGTGTATTAAAAGAATCTTTAAGACTTCCCGACTTGATTAACATATGTATAATATAAAACTTCACCTCTGCCCCTCTGGAGTTTTCCAGGCAGCTGGCGTCACTGCGCCCGCCTTTGCATCGTCTGGCCTTCGCTCTTCCTGCAACAGCTGGAGGGGGAGGAAGAGTGACAGTCACAGACAGCAAAGATCAAAAAGAAGTAAAGATGCAGGGACAGGGCCCATCTGTCAACCTTAAGCAGTCACATCCTGTTCGGCGCCGTTACAGTGGCAGCTGGCCGGTGTCTCGTGTTGCAGCGCCGAGAAGAACCAGCAAAGGTTGCTGATTATCAGCGATCACCTCTACCCAGTCGCACAATAGTTCAACCAGGAAGCTCCTGTAAAAGAAATAATCACTTTTCATAGAGACTGATTTGCTAATGTGAGATGATTGGGGCTTGCCTCTCACAATTAGTCATACATGGCATGTGCGCAGGAGGTGTAAATGGGTGACGGTGATGTGGCGTTGAAATAGAATAACATATGCACTACTACATACTGCAAAGGTTTTTCTTTTATTTCACGGTAAAATTACAAATTGGACAATAAAAAAGTAAAAAAAGCTGTAATTAAATGTGATTACACACGGACATCACGGGCAATGTTCACCCCTTGATAAGTATTAATAATGAAAAACATCAATCATGACCAGTAATCATTGAACTCTGAACTTACTCATGGATGAGTTTTGCATGCACACAATCACCACTAAACCGCACTGCCAGCCTTTATATATATTTTATATTTCATCTTCATTGCAGTAAGTATACAATTGTTTACAAAACATATTATATCTAATATAATATAATATAATGCAATATTGTTAAGCACGTGTCAGTTGATGGACTTATGTGGAAATCTATATGTATTCCATATATTTGGCTCTACGTTATTTGTGCCAAAGAGCTATTTCCATGTTCTTATCTAACCTTGAGTCAGTGCATTTCCTCGACGGCTTTATTATGTTCCAGGGATGTTATTGTGCGTTTGGTATACTGTTGCAGGCTTGCCTTAATGTGCGTTCAAGCCTGAAAATTACCTCGCCATCATTTTCACTTTTCATACTCTATTTGCTTTGATGTCAAGACATTAATTTCAGATGGCTGTGCTGAATGTAATTTGCATGAGCGATCAGCCTCGTCGCTTGTGGGTGGGTGGACCCAGTGAGGTCTCGCTCATGCACCCTCTGCCTCGTCGTGTGTTTGTGAGCGAGCGGAGCGCCGCTTCTCTGGTGATCGGTGACACCAGGCATGACCCAGTCAACACGCCGTGATGTGCAATGGGGTGAAGTCAAAGCGAGTTGGGGAAAAATAACAACTAAATCCTCTAATGCCTTTTGAGAAGTCGGCTTTCATAATAACCCACAGTAAAAATAATTTAATTATGATTACAATGTGAAATTAAGGCCGGCAGTTGAGGAGGTTTACTCAAAGGTAACAGAAGTTGAAGTGGCAGTTTAATCGTCTTTATATTCATGCATGTGTTACCCTAAATTAAACACACTTGACGCTGGTCTTAGCACTTCCACAAGTAGCATGGCCATTATTGTAGAATCTGCTGACCGTGCCGGATGAGATGGCGCAGCAGTGCCTTCTAATAGCCGTCTGCTCCTGTCTACCTGCCCCGTCCCTTCTATCTATGTTGTGTGGATGTATGGCAGCCCCGAAGCTGTGCACTGCAACCATCATGGAGCTTTTGACACCCTCATGTATTTATGACTCTATTAAAAGCCTGAACAAGGACAAGAGGGTAGTGGGCTATGACATTTCAGTCTTCCGTCTTCTGCACCAATCCTTCCCCGTCTCTTTCCTTCAGTCATTACCACAGATTTATACGAGCACTTGCTGATAGGGGGGTAGATAAATGTGTGGTTAATGGTGAAATTAGTTGGGAAATTTGTGGTCAACATTGAAGTTTTCTGGCTTTTGTCATTTTTAGGTGGCATGCCATTTCTCAGTGACATTTACCAGTTGAATTATTGCTGGGTGAATTCTATCTTGAGCTCTTTATTGATATTATATTGAACTGACTTATGGTATTAATGAAAGTATTTGAAGGAAAGCCTGAACTTTCATCAGAATAACAAGAATGTGTATTTATTGGCATTCTAAGCCATTGTGAATAGATGATAAAGGGTATTCATGCAGTATCACATGTGATTGAACCTGCTGCCCAACACATACATAATATAGTATAATAAACCTTTAACAAAGGGCAGAGCGGTTGTTTTACAGGATCAACGAATCCAACAAACAGGGCGTCACCAAATCCTGAGAGGTTGCTGAAGATGGTGGCCTGGTCATGTCTGCAAAACAGTGTGTGAATAGAAAAAAATGACTTTAACAAGATAGGGAAGTCTGCAGTTGTGAAATAACCCCCACTGAGAAAATCGCGAGTACTTCCTCTGTGTGGCTCAAGCTTGTGGCACTCCGAGTCCGATACGTCAATTTCCCCTTCAATCATCTTCACCATCCAAGAGGACAGTCTGTGACAGTCTGTGTGTTCTCTCACAGCAGAGCCTCTTTTCAAAGCTCCATCCCAATGCTTCAGGCACGACCAAGTACATACTCAGAACACCAGATAATGTATCGGAAACATAAAAAAAACAAAAAACAAACATAAGTGCTTTTAAGAGAATGAAACCATAATAACCAATTTTTTTCCACAGCTGAAGTTCAACAGACTGGTTTTGTGTAACTAGGTTTTGTTGTGAAGTTTACTGAGATATTTCACTTTTATTTTGCTTTTGAATTCCTCAGACCTGATTTGATAATGTGCACATAGTTGTGTTGTTGTTGATCTCACAACACAACTATTCGTGGGATCAATAAGGTCTGTCGAAATTAGACTAGAGTTTGGGGAAAGATGCTTTACGATTCAGTTGTGAGTCTGAATGTGGAAAAACATTTTTTATTTATTTATTTTTATAAAGGGTTTAGGCTGAAGTTAAAACACTTATTTCGCCTAACTCTGTTGACAATGTCAAATACAAGATTGTGCAAGAACTTCAGACTCGAACTCCAGCTGCATAGATAGATGAAGAACATAATAATGGATTTCAAATACCTAACTATACATAACATACTACACATACACATGTATACACAGCATACTTTGACTATACCAGTATATACACAGTATATGCATACACCAACAATGATCTACTATCCATGTGCATTCATACTTGTAGGTTAAACATTTATACCAAAAATCTAATATATACAGACACTATTATTTTCCATTAGTATTCTAATGCTAAATTTTGTTTTTGTTTTTATTGCTATCATTGATCATGTTAGAAATGTTCCTGGTGTTTCTTCCAGAGCGATATATTTTTCTATGACATTGGTCTTGAAGGTTTTTTTTAAATATGTGAATTGAACGGGAATATTTTAGAGCATTATCCTGGCCGTTCAAGATCTGAACCCCCCTGACAGAAACACAGCTACTGTTCAGACTTGTTCTCACATTTGCTTTCAGAAATACAGATGAGCCTCTGAGGTCATATGGACTCTCCCTGGGTTTGAGCCTCTCCTGGAGTTGCTGAGGCAACATGTGATTATGTGCTTTGTACATCACAACAGCAGTGTTGAGGTCAATAAGGTCATGTAATTTCAACGTTTTTTGATTCAATAAAAAGAGCATTGGTATGAGTATAATAGTCGGCATAATTAACTGTTCTGATAGCTTTCTTTTTTTCGAAGATTGTCTTTTGAAGACATTCAAACAACTTCTCTCATGAAGGAAGTCTAACGATAGTTCATGGCCGAGGATGCATCGCATTCTGTCAGTGGTGCTGAGCGAGGTCAGGAATAATTAGAGCTGCTCCTCCTGCAGAGAGGAGTTATGTGAAATAGTAACCTAATGTTCAACAAATGCTATTACTAACAATAAGCATGGTTTCAGTGAAGAACAAAAGTAACTAATTATGAGCTCAGGAAAAACTTCTGTAATGTATTAATTTCACGACACTGGTAATTTACTATAGCATCAGTCACTAAATGCAATTTACTCACAACAAACTTTTCAATATAATAAAGCAATCAAAGATTTCCAAAGAGACTTTTTGATGTGAAAAAAAAAAAACACTCAACAATGGCTGATGTAAACCTGCTAATTAAAAGAAAAGTCAAGTTTATGGCTTAGTAATGTCTATACAGAGATTGCCCATGGAGTATTGTGGTAAAATGTCTGAATACACTGTAGAAGACCCTTATGAACATTTCAACGAGTGTGAGCATTATGAAAGCAACTGTCGGGAAAATCCATGGAGGCTATCGCGGCCTATCCACCAGCATGCTCATTATGTTTGTCTAAACTCACTGCAGAGCCCCTTGGTGTTCCAGCAAATTAGTGCCTGAATTGATGCAGCGTTGTACATGTAGTAATGGGAGCTGTCACCAAGCATTGCAATACACCGCAAACATAAAGCTATTATTATATGGGAACAGAGCAAATTGTCATTGTAACTGCGGTGAAACAGCTGCGTGGACACTGGTTTCATCTCTGTGTGCATGACATCAGGGAAACGAAAAAGCGACAATTTTTTAGTAATGAAAATGGTATTTTTTCTTGAGACGGAAAGCAAAGTTTTTAGAGAAAACATCGAGAATTTAGCCATGATGACACAATTTGAAGCAAAAATGTTCTTTTACCTTTATCAAATACATGTTAGTGTTATCACCATCACACAATTGGTTGTGTTATTTGGGATTTCTTCTTTTTTTTTTTTTTTTCTTCTTCTTCATTCAGTAGTTTATTTCTTAATGGACTGAGCAAAATAGGTCCCATGAATAATGTGTTACATTAGTAGTTTCATCTTATTCCAAATGACTAAAAGGAATGGGTCCTGGTTAAAGTATAAACAGCATTTATAAGAGAGCTGAAAGACTTTTATACAAAATAAAATCTTACTATCAACATTGCGTCATATACATATGTCAATCTAGATGACGACTGTCATCAACTACTTTTTTTGATTAAAGTGAAATATATAGTAAACATATGCAGCTATTTTAACACCTAAGCTTTTACACCATATTTGCTAAATGAATAAATAGCCCCTTGAGATAGATGCCATATGAATATGGTGAGGTTTTATCTGGTACTTTGTGTAACACTTAGACACAGAACCATTGTAGATAGACACTTTATTATGTGCAAACTATCAGTGAGCGATCCAGATTGTACTGAAACAAATGGTTATAGCTGAAGCTATGTTGCAGTCACAATGGCTGATTTCAGAACATGCAGGATGTAGACAAAAGATCAGGTAATTTCATATAGGGTTGTAACTTAGTTTTAGCATATAGGATTATCTATTTGCAGTTCTTTTACTGTTTACCCAGTATTTTATTCGGCGGGGCTTTGAAGCAGCTCTCTCACTCGAGTCCCGTGAGCTTCTCAGGCCTGGATTCCCTCTGAAACCAACGCTAATGTAGGCATCATCAGCGCCTTGTGCATTGTCTTCAGAGGATAATGCATTCACGTCTGCGTGTTGTGTGATTGTGCATTGTACTGGCAGTCCCTTGTGTGACTTCATGAATATATAGGGACTTATTTTATTTGATGTGACTTTGAAACGCGATAACTTGGACTGGCAGCTGACTGCTAAACAATTGTTTGATCATCTATATATATTTTGATAGAAGAATGTAAACAGAGGCTGTGAAAGAAATGCTTCTTATATCTGAATAAAACTATAATTAGAAAACATCACATTGCTAAAGGAAAAAGATAATTACTTATTTTTTGCACACATTCGTTCAACTGGATGTTTGAATAAAAAGAGACTGCAACAAATGTAATATAGCATCAGATTATGACTATATGAGAACATAAACACAATTTTAATAGAGATTCTGGATGTTCTTGTCCCAGTAGAAACAGATAAGGTTTCTAATGCTATGAGCCAATCTCGCCCAATGAATTTAAAGTGATTCACTGTTCCAAAGAGAAACCATGTGCTTTTTGTACTGAACCTATTACATCATCATTGTTATGATCTGTGACGATGTCGGTGAATGTCCACCACTCATTCTTACCTAAAGACTTAGTGTCTGTTCAGAAACATCCACTTTTAATTTATCCATAACATGCAGATACCTTTCATAAGATTTTTTTTTTCTTCTTTTTTTTCGGGCGACTGGGTTGACATTTTCAGTTACACGTTCTGAATTTCCCGAGGCAATGGGGGGAACACAGGCTTCATCCCTGTGTCATTTCAACCCAGTGTGGATACCTGTCTAATCAATCAATGAAAAAGCCTTTAGCAATGATATGTGCACATTTTCACGCTTGCACCCATGCATGTCCCTGAGAAAGCCTTGACATGTTCCTCCCCTACACTCTCCATTTAGAAACTGAGACATTGATTGCTCACCTTGTATTTAAACTTTGAATTGATTTTGTTCAGGCGTTTGAAATTGCCTACTTGGGGGAGACACGAACACATTCTCGCATAAAAATTTCTGACCACAACAATTACAAAATGCTAATCTAACCCACTGAGATCATGTACGGCACTCAGGCGAAACAGATGCCACAGCCGCCCTTGAATCAACACAAACCCGTGCGCGTGCACACTCGTTTTTTGATCACAGCTTTGCGGCGCACAGCACAGTCTCTTATGTAAAAAAAAAAAAGAAAAAAAGTCTGTTGATTTATGGTAGAACATGAATGTATTGTGCTGATCAAGTGATCATGTCACAAACAGGTATACACGTGGGAAAACACCCCGAGATGTATGCACACAAACACTTTGAGCTTCATCCACACATGCACACACCCACATGCATTGCCCCCTGTGTAACTGGCAGACTCCATTGGGAAAAAGCCTTGGGTTGGGCGCAGGTGATGGAGAAATGGGTTGATGAGCATAAAACCACCTCAAGAAATTACCCCTTTTCTGCTTTATATTCCTTTTGTGTCACTCCTTTTCTGGGCTTTTCTTCCAACAGTCCCAGATGTGATAAATGAGTCACTTCGACTGCATGCGCTCCAGTCTTAAATCATATGCACCTTTTCTTCCAACATAGCATCTAAACAACCTTCTCGTAAATTGGGAAGGAGGGGGGGGTGTATGGTCTTCAAGGACAAACAGAAACTCTTTTTTCTTTGTGTCAAATATTGCATGCGGGTTGAACTTGACTTCTTCACATTAACTAGCGGTTTCCCGAGGCTATAGGAGCAGCGTCCTTGTAAAATTGTGGCTCGGAACCCCTGGATGGGGAAAATGTGAAGTGGGAGAGTGTGGTGTGAAGTGATTAGGTCTTTGTCGAAGCGCCTTCGGCTCCACTGCTACCGACTTCTGACAGCGAGACAGTAAATGAAAGAAAAGAAAGTAGAATAGAGCAGGTATGTGATCGTAGTTAAAGAGCCATTAGGAATATCACTGACATCAGTGATAACTTCAATAAATCTATGGAGCTGCAGGTCCTGCTGTTTGCACCAAAAATCAAAGTCGTAAAATCTGTCATTAAGCAGGAACTCTAGGTATCTTCGCAAGTACAACAAAAAAACACACACAAAAAAACAAATCTAATTAGCTTAAAATCCACAGACACACATTTATTTTTCTGTGTTCGGCTACTGGTGAGGGCAACGTGCTCATTAATTGCAGTCACCACATATGCCTAATTTATGATTTTTCCAAAGAAGTAGGTCAACTTTATGCCCTAGTTTAGGAAACAACCCACCAGCTGGCTAAATCACAGATGACATGGAAAAACTTGAAATCACTTGTGTTCCAGATTCTTCTTATTATTTTGTAGAAATGTTTTCTTTCTTTATTGCTACACAATAAAATCTATCATGCTATCTTTCTATCTATCTGAAGGCATTTAAACAGTCTTACACCCACATCTGATGTCAGCATATCTCCCGGTTTTTTTCTACACATCAAAATCAACCCAGTCACTCTGAACATAAACCTTAACCCACACAGTTTTTAGACAGTACATTGTACTGACTATATATTTTATCATCAAAAAAGGGGGGACACATTATGTTAACACAATGAAATGCATTCAACCTTTGAACATTCACATTCTGCAGTATGCAAAAAAAAAAAAAAAGGAGTGACAGATTCAGGAAAAGTTTTGTATCTGTTCTGATAACAAGTGCAGAAACCCATCAGAGAGAGAGGAAAAGGTGAGAGACAGAGCACCCTCAGTCAGCGCCTCTCCATCTACTCCCGGGGCGATGTCATTGATCCGCCTGCGAGCAGCGCTTCCAGTGGTTCAGGAAAGAGCATGAGGGGAGCAGCCACACAGACTAATCGAAGGCCCAAATGAAAATTGAGAGGCAATTTAGAGAGCCGATAGCACAGTGGGATTCTTGATAAAACAGGAGCCCGGTGCGCCCGCTAGTGTGTGTTGGTCACGGTGGAAATAGGACGGAAAACAAGTGAGGAGTCTCGACATCAATTCAACACATTAGAGTCTCACATCAGCTCTCTTCTTGCAAAGAAAGATCCCACTTTCCCTATCTCTCATTGCCTTTTACCTCCCCTTTCCAATTCCATTTCATCTTTTACTATTGTCTTTTCTGTTTGCTGCATATTTTTTCTTTTTTCTCTTTCTTTCTGGTGACAAGACTGCACCTGCAGTGGGCTGCCTGAGGGCATAAAGTCTCCATTAATGTTGAGAGGTTGGACGAGGTCTGCAGTGAATTCAGGGTGATGTTAGAGGTCCGGTAGCATAATGGCATGCTCATCACTCAGAGCTATGGCGGCTCTGCAGTGGGCGTGTCACAGATGTCGTTAGTTTATGTGCATGCACTTGCTCTGTGCTCGATGTTTCCCTCGTGGGCCAGTACGGCACGTATTACAGAGTCCTCACTTTATGACACGCTATATACACCGAACGACAGTAATGGGAGAGAAGGAAAATATGTGCACATATGGTGACTCCTATATGAACTAAAAGGTTGGGACAGTTGGTAGAGAAGCCATTAGAAGAAACATTTGATCTGAAAATTTTATATAATGAAGTGAAAGTTTGAAATGCACAATAAAATAAAAAAAAAAGTTTTAAACAGCATCCTGTTTCACCAGTGAGTGAAATACCTCATTCAAATGCAATAATTGGTCATCCATTTGCAGCTCATACACAGCTTACACAGGTTTTAGTTCATCTACTTTATATAAATGACACTATTTGATTTGGGTTTCTTTTTATGCATGAAGCTGTAAAATCTTAAACATTTCCCCAGTGTACACTTTAATGGTTTGTGGCCCGAAGGTAAAACAGTTCAAAGGCAGATCTGGGGGTCTTTCACAGAAAACGATAGCCTCCACATTGAGGTGGTGGAGTTTAAATATCCCAGGATGGCACTGAGTGATCGAAGAAGGGAGCCAAGAACAGACTGGGCCTGCAACTACTTCATTCTGCTTGTTCCACTAACCTTCATGAGAGATGACAAGGAGCCATAGGTTGTTGATTGTTGCTGTTTTAGAACCAGTCGGTGTGGTTGTTGGTAGAGGGGTTCATCTTCCAATCTCAAGGTTGATGGGAAATGCCAGATTGGCTTAAATTTATGTTGAGTAAATTGGTGTGTGTGTGTGCACATAAATGGATGAGTGTGGCGAGGAGTGCTATAAGCAACATCCAGTTTATCAGTAGGTGCTCAAAAGTAAACTGCTGTGTCTATGCATGTTTTGGGCCGTTTTTCCTGCTTTGGCACAGTGCTGTATGATTAGTAAGTTTTACACCTAATTTAGTCAAGTGGCCAATGATGCAAATTTCTGTCTTATCCTGACAGATTCATTACATCTTCGCAGACTGTAAATCCTGAAAAAGGTCTTTGGATGGTTGGTCTCAGCACTTGATTTCTGAGATTTGAGGATTTGTGTGCGTGGGTTTCCTCCCACAGTCCCAAAACATGCATGTGAGTTCAATTGATGATCTAAATTGCCCCGAGGTGTGAATATGAGTGTGTGTGGTTGTCTGTCTGTGTGTGTTTGCCCTGCGACAGACTGGCAACCTGTCCAGGTTGTACCCTGCCCTCGCCCACAGTAGGCTGGGATCGGCTCCAGCTTCCCGTGACCCCAAAATTGATAAACGGGAGAGAAGATGGATGGATGGATATTTTCATCACAAAATTACAATATCTGAAATTTCATCTCCAGAACATGCAAATAATTGCAAGATATCAATTAGTTTCAGTTTGGAATCTTGTATCCTATCATGTATCTCACCCTGCTCTCAGCTCACACAGGCTCTTGTGTGAATCACATACTTTATATGTTATCAGTATCATTACTGTGGTATTGTGATAATGGTGCTCCACAAGTCACTGAAATGTCCAGACTAAAATGTTCTTACAAGCTTGGAAAAGTTGCTCCTTTTCAGCCATGCATTTGTCCTTGCAATTACTGTTATATTGGCTGAATCATTAGTGTAATTTACTTACAAAGAGTCGAAGAGTCCCGCCATTTTCCCTGCACCATGAGACCACTGGGCTCACATTTCGGCCAAGTCGATGTGAGTGGTCATCCTCTTTCAGGACCAAGCCAGAAGTTCATACTGCTTAAATGATACTCACAGGACCTGCACTCTATCAAGCAGATCCTTATTTAAATTACAGTAGTAACAAGAACACATATATTGCTTATTCACAGTAGTACAGCTTTGTTTCTTATGTTGATTTTGGATAATCTGCTCTATCGTCTAGTTAATGAACCCAAAAAGGGTTTTGACAAAACTTTGAATCTATAATCACATTATCCTCACTGCACTTCTGCAGTTTTCTTAAAGAGACAACACTGATATGGACATTTTACAAATATCCATATCAGTCAAATGAAGGCCCATATCAGCCGGGGCCTTCATTTGTTATCGAGGTCGCTCCGCTTGAGGATGACCTGCCAGATGAGATCACACAAGTCTCATCTTTGTCCTCTGAAAAACATCATTTTAAAAGCCTGTCTGGTCCACATAGTTTTCTTTCATTTTAAATCTTTTGAATAACTATAAATATGCTGCATGTTCACTTGGCACCACAGCAGCCATTGTGTGTAAATGTGTGAATGTGAGTGATTCTATAAAATGTGTTGGGATTGCAGAAGCTGAAACATATTAGCTATGTTTCAGAAACTCCATCATAATGATCATTATTATTTTTTTCTTCTTTGATATATTACTGTTACTTATTACAATTCCTTGCAGTTGATATAAAAACAATAGCGATCACTATGGCTTTCTGTTTTTTATAAAACTGATTAAATCATAACTGCCAAGAAGAAAGATAAGCACATACGCGCAATATATTTCGGTTTACCCGAGACTGTGTGGTATATGACATTTGCCAGCAAATCATTTAATCAATTAATCAAATGTCAGGGTGGGAAAAGCAAATGGCAGGTGTTGGCTGATAAGAGTGACTGGTCGTGGAGAGAAATTAACAGATGGATCCTGAGAAAGACCGAGAAAAATATGGACTCGGACTGATGAGAAACGCACACCACGTAACATCTTACTTACATATCAACACAATGGCATTTGGCCTTGGATGGACTACAAAGATATTGAAGTGACTTCGATGTGAGTCATCTTCGTCAAAGATTTTTTTTCAGTCATGATAAAAACTCGAATGATTTGACTCGTATGTGTATCGAACATTCTTCGCAAAATGAAGTTAACTTGTTGATATATGTGTCACAGAGTACAAAACCACTTTGAGGAGAGTGTGTATATATTGTAGATACTGCAGTTTTACAGTACTGTCTCCCGCCCCTCCCTCTCTTCCTCCCTCTTCTCTCTGGGAGTGTTGGACCACGGTGCTGTGCCCATTGGCAGCGCTCGGTCTCCATCCATATTCAGCATTAGCTCTCCTCTTGGGTGGGAGCTGTGTGCCAGGAGAGAGAGGAGAGCGATGCCATGCCTCAGAGGACAGCTGTGTGTGGCTACATATTCAGAACAGGCTGTCTCTCTTCGGCTTCATGAGGAACAGTTTCCCCCAGAAAAAAGCCACACAGACACTGGCACATAGGGTCAAGCCCTTTTGTATAAAGAAGCCCGAAACACACACATACTCACATTTGTGGAACAGTTGCACGGTTGAACGTATAAGTATTTGAGTGTGTGTATACACAGAGGTGTGAAATATGTTTATTTTCCACGGCCGGTTTCAGGAGCATCCACTGTTTCATGAACAACTTTGACGAGAGCTGTGAGCACCCTCTAGTGTTCAAAAGGACATTTAGTTTAGCTTTTTGTGGAGAAAAACAAAGATGAACGCCAACTGGAATCCAGATGCCACCCTGAGCATTAGCAGCACTGGTAACCGAACTAATTGCTCCTAACTGTTCAATGAAGCATTTATGCTGCGCACTTGTGCCACTCCTCTCTGTGGGAGAGTGTTCAAATCTCATGAGGACATCCCGATCCAGCAACAGTTACTCCAGGGGCAGCACTAGAATCACGTCCACGGGTAATGAAAATGTCAAACATTCACTTTCATTTTTTTTTTTTTGTTTCAAAACGTCCTTATGCAGATACAACAAGCTTCAAATGATGAGCAAACTTTTGACTTGTGCAATTACGTTCATCATCTCTGTATTCTATGCAGCTGTTTTGCTACCCTACAAATAATATGCATTATTATTATTATTATTATTATTATTATTATTATTATTATTATTATTATTATTATTATTATTATTATTATTATTATTATTGTTGTTATTGTTATTGTTATTGT
>OMNM01013215.1:18979-28310 GCA_900302745.1 Parablennius parvicornis | reverse complement strand
CTACGCTATGTGATTTACGATGATGTATTATTCAAAGGCAGCCCTGAGGCCACGCTGGTGCAGCACCTGACTTCGTGACACCGGCTCAAATCTTTATTTGCACTTCCTCGAATGCGACTCGTGTAGCCGGGACCGGATGCCTGCGAGCGTCTTTTATTGCGGCGATCCATTCTCATATTGGATGCTTGCGGCACCCGTTCATCAGCACATAAATCTGCAGCCATAAACACCTTAATGAAGACTCTATCGTTGTCACTTGATTCGCAGCGAGGGCCGGGCAGGCAGCCGTGTGTGGTGTATTACGTTATCCATAGGAAGGAGGCAGGCGGAAAGGGAAGCTTTAATGATGGAGGTGATGATCTGTCAAGCTTTTAGTAGAATTTACTGCCCTCTGAGCCTCGTCAAACCAAGGCGCACCGACGCATACCAAGTACAGGGGGAATCAAAGATGGAGGCGACGAGTTGCAGGTACGTGTGATCAAATCAAGCTCTGCTTTGTTTTATTTCGTTGTGTGTATGAATTTACGAGGTCAATTTAATATCCGATGTGACGCTCCGGCTATGCCTCAGTGCACACTCGGTCTGGATTTAGTACAGCTGTTTGTCATTAAGCTCATTTTGTTAAAAAAAGGAAGGGACATGAGGTATTGCTGTACACAGCTGTAACAAGCTTTATATTGTTACTCCTGAGGTGTTATTTTCAGAGACATAACGACACATCGGGGTTACCCGGGGGAGGAGCTTCAACTGGGGCAGGTGGAGAAATCCCCCTTTGTAATCTTATTAACTATGGTTCCATATGACTGCGTAAAGTTACCACCAAGAATTGTAGAGATACCCTTAAAATATAACCAATGTCACTATAGAAATGTACTCTTTTAATGTAGCAAAACCCTCTTGACTTAAAGGGGTATAACTTTCTTTAATGCTTTAAAAATAGATGAGTCAGCAATTAATTCTTTTTTGTCAGAAAACTGCTATTTTTAAGTGTTTATATTAAAAGTGAATCATTTATATGTATTTCTTGAAAATGATAATGAAAGGTTAATCATGAGGAAAGATGGAGAGTGTGGCAAAAGAGCTGCACAGAATAAAGCTTCATTTAATCAATGGACACAATTAGAGCTGAATTCTTATTTTGCAGTGGAAAAACTGCTGAATAAAAGTTTGAAACTGTGCGAGCTCAAGTGGCACTAGTCCACCAAACACCTGAAGATGGTGTGTGGACGAGAGGAAGTCGTGGTCACAGAATATAAAAAAGAAACCATATTTCACACAGAGGCCATAATGAGGTTTCTTCTCCACGGCGGCGGTGGGCCGCACGGTGTCCCTCAGGGAAAAGGTTGGGAACAACTGTGCTACATGACAATGCTACAATAGTGTTGTTATTCGACGCCATTTTGCATCCTGTTGAACTTTGTTTACTATCTGCGCTGGGGAGACACGTCCAACATAATATTAATGTCGACAGTGGAAAATGAAGAAATTCGAGGACTGTCTTCGTTTAGCCCAACAAAAAAAAAAACAATATGAATAATAAATACGCGTCCTGAACTGTCGAAAAACTTTATTTTCGCTTTCTGAATATTTAAAAAGCTTAACTTCCTGGTATCCCCGGTGTCTCGGCGGTGCAACTGGACAGTCTGAAATATTCACAACCATTCGGTGGATACTCGCAGACATGCCGAAGGAAACCTCGGCGCTGAGGAGAAGATCCCCAGCTCACCCGTGTCTTTCTCTATGAAATAGCAGTTTGAGCTGGATTTGCACGGACATGACGCCGTCTGTCTCAGTGTGTGTGTGAATAAAGATGAGAGAGACGGTAAACTCTGATGATAATGCTCACAAGTGAATTGTGCTTTGTGAGAAACGTCTACACTCTTTTGGCATCCCACCGAGATGCTGTTATCACAGATTGTTATCCCCCTGCTTATGAGAGCAACGGAGACAAGCTGGGGGAGGTGGGTCAGTGCCAACCGACCAACCTAAACTAGTTCGAATCGATCTGGGAACCTTTATCTCATAATACTACACTGTTTTTGTGTTTTTAATGCAACTGAATAAGAAAAAATATTTTTAAAATACAATGCTCGCCACACGTGAAAGCCAGTTCAGACCACATCTGTTTTACTCACTGTTTCTCCACGCTGACCAGGATGTCCAGGAAGCCCATCCTTTCCAGGTGGCCCCTGTTGGATGGGGAAAAAAAAGAAAAACAGGTTAACTCACCACTATTATGACAATCGTATCAGAATAAAGGCATCCCACTGCTTCCATAAAAACATTACCTTTACTAGCAATTAGCTTTTGTAATTGCAACACGATGCTAAAGCTCTTTGAGCACATTATACAGTCGAAATCGTCAGGAAATAAATAACCATGGTTAAAGTACAAGAGCATTAATGAAAAAATAACAGGTTTGTTTCTTTTTTGGGGGGGGGGGTGAAAGGCACGGAATCACTGGCTGAGGGCTAAGAGCCAGCTATGAATCTAACCAGAATCAATAGGTGGAAATTACCACTTGTCTGCTGCCTTGACTGGGGAGTGAGAAAATGGGTTCTGCTTCAATAACAGTTAGACTAATGATCTCCGTGCAAAATTAGGGGTATTGCTATGTATTACTGCACCCCATGAATTCCTCAAATTGAATCAATTGTGACTCATAATGTTTGCAAACTAGGCTAATTCGCTGTTGAGACAGAAGGAAAAGGGAAGCAAGAGTTTCGACGCAGGACTTCACAAAGTCGACTGGAAGCTGTTTCAGTCCGAGAGTGGACGGCGTTAACGCCGAGCTGTCGAGGGCGGCTGAAGAGGGGAAACACTTACTGGGGGGCCCTTCGGTCCGGGGAAGCCCACTGGCCCTTGGGGTCCTTGAGGTCCCTGCAATCGACAAACAGGAAGTCAGATCAACTAATAATAAAATCCCTGTTTGTATTGTGACTGTTTCCAGAAAAAGACTGACGAACATCAGGTGAGTGATTTTTCCTGAGCTCACAGGCCCAATACTACAATTAGTCATCTTATATTCTTCCATTCATCGCCAATGCAGCCTCATCCAACCATCACCGGTCAAACAATGACAGAAAACATGCATATGTGGTCTTCATTCTATTTGTATGTTCAATGATCGACTGGGAGGAACAGAAACATATCGTGGGAGAGAGAAATGAGACTAAAGAAGAGAGGGAAGTCAGAACTACATCAGCATGTAATGAATAAGAATTGTGAGATAAATGGTGAGCGTCTGCAGTGAGAGGAGAAAGGTCAACACAGGAGCCACTTCCACTGTGTCATTCATAAAAATGCCCCCATTGATGAGCTGGTTATGGTAGTTTATTTTTGGGGATGATAAAATGAAAGGTTTTATTCTCTAATCAAAATAAACAAGCTTTTTTTTTTTTTTTCATTAAATAAATCTTGGCAACAATATATTTCCACATTTAAACTTTCACTAATCGTTTATTTAATCATTAATCCCTGCCTGGAGGGAAATGTTTTCAGTGCTGTTGGTTGGTTTGCTGGTTAACAGGATAACCACACTGCTTGGGGATAAGTTTTAAATAAAAATTGGCAGGCGAATAGATAATGAGAACTTCATTTTTTGGCAAGATCCTCATCATATTTTCTTGATTGAAAAGATTTATTGATTGATTGGAATCGTCATCATCCCCTGGGTATTTTTAAATATGTTTTTTTTTTTAAATTAGTAAATACAAGTTTTGCTCTAACATTTCAACTTTGAACTTCAGAATTGTACTTTCCTGCAGTATACAGCAACAACTCATAGCTGACGTATTATGAGCAGTTTTGATATTACAAAAACCAGGAGCAAGAGCAAGAATGCAAAGTTTAACCTGATTAAGACTCAAAGGTCCTTTTTTTTTTTCTTTTCTTTTAAATGAACCATCTTCAGTGCATGCCAGTATTCTGTGGATTTTAATTGGAGCCTTTACAGGTCAGTTTTTTTCCCCCCTTTTTTTTTAATCTGATAACCATGAATAGCAATTCCACTTCCTGTGGTTTCAGCCCAGAGTGAAAACATACAAATCCCACTTTGAAGCATACTTCTCAAATAAACAGTATTTCTCATTTAAAGAATACGTTTGCCAATCTAAAGGATTGATTGGCAGCTGACGACATACTGAATGGAAGCAAAAGCCTTTGATAGAGATTAGATGATAAAATGTACTTGAACAAAAAATACATACAGAAACAATAAATACAAGCAGCCCAAACCACTACAGTATTATGAGTATGTATAATTCTTTACCCCTACTTCTGGGTTTAGGTGAATATTAAGCTAAACTGGCTTATATTTCCATCGCCGTTTCTTTTTCACTTTTTCAGGCTGCATTTAATTAAAGCAAATCTTTGACATTTTATTGTCAAAGATTGTTTTTCGTGCACAGCAGAAGCAGATTGCGCCACTGGAAACTGAACACGGTGTAATGAAAGTTATTAAATAAGGTGCCACTGCTGGAAAACCTTTACTTTGCTGCAACTGCAGGGACCCACTGCTGAGTTTGTCACCTCGGGCAAAAAAAAAAAAAATCAGTTTTAGACCTTTTTCTTTTATTATATATCTGCCATATATATATCAGAGCCTCAGTTTTAAATGCTACTAAATTGAAATATACTCAACAACAGTGGAATGAACAGAAATACCAGTGAGAATGGGACCAGATAATTAAAGCTTGTTCTTCATAATGGTTGTTATTAGTATTTGTTGTCTATGAACTCCTTTTTGAGGAAAAGAAAACTTTATGGGAAAAAAACCAGCCTGCCCCCAAGCTGATTTTTAAAGAGCGTATATATAGAGTCTCAGAGATGGAATTTTCTGATGAAATTACACATATTCCTTCATGAGAAAACTATTTATGAGTTTAACTTGTTTGCATCTTAAAAAACCAGCAGGAAAGCTTTTCAGTTCCTGCATGATAAGAAGTTTTAATTTGATTGAATTTTCTACATTAAAGTGGAAGTGATCGTCCTTTTTATAGACATGTATAAAAGCAGTCCCTGGCCGTGTGCTGTATACTTACTCTCTCACCGGGGGGTCCTGGAGGACCATCATTGCCTGCGGTGCCCTGCAACAAACAGTGACACATCAGTATGAACACATTCATGGTGTTTTTAAAAAAAAAAATTTATTTGGCCTGAGCATCCACGGACACCGTTGGTAAGTTTCCAAAACATCTGTGATGTTTTTTTTTGTTTGTTTGTTTTTTTTTTTTTTTTACCTTCGGACCAGGTTTCCCTGTTGGCCCTCTGGCTCCTCGAGCCCCGCGAGGACCCTGAAGAGAGATGCAAAAAAAATAAAAACACGTATCAACAAAAAAGCATCGATAGTTTTTTTTTTTTTAATGATCAGAACTGATATTAATTCACTGCCTTGTAGTAAATGAAGTAAATACTGTACGTACTGTTGGACCTCTCTGCCCTCTTGGACCAGGTTTACCAGCGATGCCCTGTGAGATAAACAAAAAAATTTAGTGTTCTCGTCCAACAGCTTCGGTTTTTTTCAAAGTGTGGGTCAGGCGTCTCCTGGGTGGTGCCCGAGGGCTTCTGGGAGTCTGGGTTTACTTCTCCTCGCAGGATTTCATAGTAAAAAAAGATTTAGTTGAGAGAAAACTACATAAAAATGCACATTTATAGAGCTTAATTTACTGTGTAAGTAGTGTAGATCAATTAAAAAGATAAAATAAGCTGCAACGGTTATAGCAGTTACAAGCTGCACACACACAGATATATATATATATAAAAACACTCAGATTCAAAGCATCTAACTTGACAAAGAAGTTTTTTCTGCTTCAGTTTACCAACATCTGGAGTGAAACTCAGGATTCAGAGAGGTGGCTTATCATTTGCTATGTACGAGTATGGTAACTTTCATAAATTAATAATAAAAAAAAAAAAGCAGCAGAGGAAAAACAAGAGCTGTGAAATGTCTTCAATATCTTCAAAATGACTTTCTGGTTCTGAATATATATATATATTTTTATCTCGTAGAAAAGGAAGTACTTAGTCCTCAACTTTGGCTGGTAGGCTTGGCACAAGTAATATAATACACTTCAAAGTGTCCATTAAACGATTGTCATGCATTTAACAAAGGAAATCATTCAAAGCAGTCACTTTATAGATTTGAGATCATTTTTTAAAAGGATGCTTTTCCCGACATTATGTCCATTAATCAACTGTTCCATCAAGGTGAATCCAGCTGAACGGGTAAAAGAAATTTGGCTGCCTCATACAAAATATTAAAGAGAAAGATCAAACTGTGTGAGAGCACTTTTTCAAACCTGCAAAGAGGAAAGGGGCTCAATGAAAGCATGATTGTTTCCACATCTTTTGTTCTCGTCCCAGCATCGATTTTGCTGCAGTTTTTTTTTTTTTTTTTTTTTGGTGCCAAGCCACCATAGTAAAGCTTTTTACAAAAAGAATCAATTTTTCCTTTGTGGTGGGATATGACGGCATGGTGATTTTCATACACAAACGATACGTGTCCTCCACAAGTGTGAGCTTTCTTACCCTGGCTCCTTTCTCGCCGTTGGCTCCAGGGAACCCGGGGAAACCGCTCGAGCCCTGTTAATAGAAGTGGGAATTATCATGGAGGGGATTGGGAGGGACAGCGGAGAGGCTGTGTGGGTCAGCACATGCATAATATCAAGGTTGCATCTTGTTCATATTTGCACAACTGTTGAGTTTCAGTGTCAGATTGCACATCATGTGGTTTGGCTTCAACACCCCCGCCGATAACATGATATCAGCACTTCGTTCCTGCATCAGTCTTCAGTATTTACTGACCGATTTGACAACTATTTGACGAAGACACGCCGGCACAACATTATGATTAATGCAGAAAACAGCTGCGATCAGTCGCTGTGTGGACAGGAAATTAAAAAGCACCTTACCTCTTCTGCAGAACCTCACGTTGCATTGGGGACATTCAATTAAAATTAAATCAATGATTAACCTTTATCTCCGCCAAATGTGAGATTTTTGCATATTTAATACATGATAATGCATCTTTTGAATTGTTGAACTTTACGCAGTTTCATGAATTTAGACAAGAGTTTGATGAAATCAGAATGAGTTCAACATGAGACCATTAGTGTGACGAGTGTTTGTCGGGTTTCATTACAAAGATACATCTTATTTTTTACATTGAAAACCTCTTGCAGGCTTACGACAGGCTTTTGCAGAGATCCCAACAGCTATATATTTTATAGTGATAATAGTAACGTATTCAGGCAAACATGACAACTTAACATGTTTTATTATGATTGAGAGTTGGTTTTAATAAGATATAAAGGAATTTAAAGAAACTAGTAGGTAATTATATATGTTCTGTAAGCATAATCCAACCTACACTTTAATTACAATATTTTTCTTTATCAGCATAAAATAAAATTCCCATTAGATGCCTTAGATGCTCTATAACAGTAGTTGGAAGTGGAATAAGCTTACCTTCGGTCCTTGTCTTCCAGGATAGCCCGGCAATCCGGGGACACCCAGTTTACCCTGGAAAAACATCCCCGACACAAGTTAGCAGGGCGTCACAGCTTTCACAAAGCGAGGAGCTTAGAAACAGATTCCCTCGTGCCTTTTCTCCAGCTGGACCGAGAGGTCCGGATTCTCCTGTGGGACCAGCTCTGCCTTTAGGACCCTCTGGGCCGTCCTCTCCCCGAGGCCCCAGCATGCCAAGCTCCCCCTGTAACCCAGAACATACCAGACTGAGATGGAAAGTAATAGAAATGGATAATATGACGAATAGAAACGGGTTCTGACCCGGTCTCCTTTGATTCCCATGTCCCCCTTGAAACCCGGGAAGCCATCTTCACCCTGAAAAGACACAATTAGAAGTGAATCAATCTGATCTGACATGGTGATTCCCCACAAATAAAATTAATACACTGAAAAAGAACTATGGTCAGGTTTGAAACCAGTTGAGCCTCCTGACGACTGAACCTGGTAGAAACTTCTGACTTCTTAGGTTCACTGTGTGGATCATAGGATTGATGCTGCTATCTGCTGGCCAGACTGCAGAATACACATACAAAGATGTTCTAAGTTATCGTCACACGTGCTTTGAGCATGAAGAGCTTCCATTGATTTTACCAAAGTTATGCACATGCTGATGTAATATACAAGCTTGTGTTTAGTCCTCGTGTGGAAAACACTTAAAACAGCATATTTACAATATGCAGAGTCTAGATTAAATACATTAAAAGGAGAGTTAATTTTCCACTATTAATAAATAAGCAACATAAATCTGTGGTGGGTCAAACGCACTATTCAATCCTGTTTCTGCCTTTTTCCCTTCTGGTCTGTCTAGTCTGCCTTATGTCCATGATTTCAACCCCACCTGATGCATAATGCAGGGCTGAGCATGTCTGTTGCCAACGACTCGCTTCACCAAGACCACACACACACACACGCACACGCTCGCTCACACACACCTGAAGTAAGGCACATCCTTTATTCATAACAAACACCTTCTCCTCAAGGTTTTGGCTTTTGAATTTCTCACTATAAATAATTCAATATAAGAAATGATATGAATACCTGTCACCGCAGTGAGAACAACACCCCTCACTCAAATAATAGATTTCATATACAGTGGAATAACTGTATTGATCCTCAATAAAAGTCATGCATATTGAGAAAAGAAAGAAAACAAAAAAAACAACAATCTTAGTTTAAATTCTGCACGGCCACGAGAACAGCCCAACACTTCAAAAGTCCTCCAGATTGATTGCCGCGCTCTTTGAAACAAAAGCTCGGAGCAAGACGGCTTTACATTCAACGACGGACTGAGGGTCACTTCATGAAAGTGTCTGCCTCCACTGAAGATGGCTATCGACTGACCTCCACATGGTACATTCAGTCCACTACACCTCAAAACAGCCGAAACTCGAAAAAAAAAAAAAAAAAAAAAAACCCAAAAAACTGCAGGTGCAGACAGAAAATATGTGACATGAATGTATTGTCGGACTGTTTCCAAGCTTTTTTAGTTTTTGTTCACACACACATCCTATAGCCTCCATAATTCAGAACTGCACAACTTATTCAATGAAGGACACGATAACTATATTGTAGTGTACAACAAGCTGGAAAATATGGAAAAAAAGAAAAATACATGCATGAATTGTTTCCACAGTCAATATGAAAGAGATTGTTTACTAGCAGAGATGGAAAAACCACAAAAATATTGAGTCTCCCTATTTTTACATTGGTTAAATTGTATCAGTGACAAGTGGAATTACTACTAGTAAAAGTTCCTTTCTCAAAACTACCTAATGTATTTAATACATTTGGATCACATTGAACT
>OMNM01013204.1:3430-20552 GCA_900302745.1 Parablennius parvicornis | reverse complement strand
TCACTTCAAATCCTCCATCAGGACCAATCAGGCTGCGCACACACACAAACACTCACACACACTCACACACACACACACACACACACACACACACACACACACACACACACACACACACACACACACACACACACACACACACACACACACACACACACACACACACACACACTCACCCACATACACTCACACACCCTCCCACACACACACACACACCCACACACACACACACACACACACACACACACACACACACACACACATACACACACACACACACACTCACACACACACACACACGCACACACACACACCGCCGCTCTCCGTCCATATATATAATTTACACACACACAAATTTCCATGTGCACAGTCTGTCACAGTCAGGTGTCTAGTAATGCAGTGCAGTACCTGCCTCGTGCTCTCTCTCTCTCTCTCTCTCTCTCTCTCTCTCGCCCTCGCTCTCTGTCCTCCCCTCATAAATGTGCACCAACACACATGCATTCACACCCTCTTACATGATGTGCATTGTCAGCAGTGAGCTGAGCGTGCTAGCTACGCTTTGTCAATGTCATTCCAGCATTCTGACCCATCTGAACAACAGACGCAGCTGTCACGATGACACACACATGTAAACAGTGCTTGTAGGTATGTGTCATTTGCCAATATAAGTCATATGCAGATATATACAGCAGAATCTGTTTGATGCAGGGTTTGGCTTCTGCTGACTCAGCAGTCCTGTGGATAGTGAGAAAGAGAGGCAGATGCAGAGGCTTGCTAACAGATGAAATACTGCAGTGAGGCACCCTCATGTGACTCCTCCCTCTCTCTGCCCCTCCCTCTTTCCTCTCTCATCTTTGTCCACCTCTCTCGCCTCTTCTCAAGCCCCATTCCAGCTACCTCAGCTTCCTAACCCCTGCACAATCCTTGAAATAACACATTTCTGCTCCTCTCCCACTTAGCTTTCTTGTTGTCAGAGCATTTCTTTTTCTTATTCCCCTCAGTTTCCCTTAATTGTCCTTTTGCATCACAAGGTCAGAGCACAGAAAAAGGTAATGTGTGTTACGTCATCCTTCCTGTGCCCTCTTCTTGTGCACCTTATAATTGTTAATTACACTGAAATTATGTATGATTTTCAAAAAAAAAGCTTGAATTAAATAAAAAAGAATGTATTGATAAGGTAAAGTTGCATCTCTGCGTGAAAGCAAATCAGCAGGACACTGGCTTTTGTTACAATGATTAGAAAAACTTTACAACTTGGCAGCAAAACATATCCCAACAACACTTTTACAAAAGGTGATTTTCTCAAAAGATTTAGCAGAAAAGTTTTCTTTTTTTTAATCAGGTTAAACAGCAGCTCAGCATTGGTATATTCCAGGACTGTTTTAATATTTATCATAGAATATCTTTCTCATACTGGCCTAAGTTAAACTTGCCCTCTTCCAGATCGACATTCAATTAGGCATCTGTTGGATGACTTGAACAAAGCTTTTCATGGTAAAAACCCACTGACAAATAAATTGTGAAAACCCCAGACAGGATCCTCTGAAGGTTTCTTCCACAAGTGATTTAAAGCTGCTTTAGGGGCTCAAAGGGTTGATGCTCAGTATTAAGATTATGTAAAAAAAAAAAAAAAAAGTTCCTGTGAGCTTTTTTGTTACGACTATTTATTAGGACTGAACAGTACAGAGTCAGATGAGAAGTCTTTTTCCCCTCATGGTGGCCTCCGATCCTAACGTCACAACAAAGCTCCCTCAACCCACTTCAGGAACATTCAAAGATGAATTCATATATCTGTTTGTGTATTAGCTGCCGTTGCAGAATGCTAGGCGCTAACCACAGATGTCATCGGAGACTGGCTGGTGCTGATTCTGAAGGATTTCAGTGACGTGTAGTGTTCAGCCTAGCAGGGCGTGCTGGTGGCGAGATGATTATTTGTTTCCTCTCTGCTGCTGGCAAAATATAATAGGTGCACAGATTTGTTAGATTAGGGTGGGACGAGACATTATTTGTTATTCCCCAAGTATTCAATACAGCCACATGTCACCTAAAAGCTTGATTGTGTCGTAATGTGCAGGATTTTTGTGTGAGACTGAGGTTTCACTGTAAAACTGACCAAAATCAAGAAACAGTGGATTATCTTTGGTGTAAAGCGATTCAACGGACAGCACACATATATTTGTTATAGTATGTAAGACTCAGCATGCTGTCTTGAAATCCTCCACTCTTGGTTCAGTCATGGTCTGAGGAGCTGGGATTGTCTGTAGCGCCCCCTGCTTTAGAGAAAGTCACATTGCAGACTGCAGGATCCTCAGGCCAACACTACAAACAGAACGACTGCTGGTCGGGATTCCTTGGGGAGTTGCGGGGATCCCATGGGATAGAGAGGCTTTTTCTCAGATTATGAAATGCCGGGACTGAGATTAGAGACACCCTCAGAATTTGTCAACGCACACACTCAAAAAATAAATAAGCAGGAGCTGTTCCTGAATTCCTTGTATGTATGTCACTGCAGCGTGAGTGTTATGTGAACGCCACTACAGAAGAGAGACCAGAAAATAAAAATAGTCCACAGGCAGGTAGCTCACTGTCCACTACAGTGGCCTTATTTCTCAGCAGTGCTGGGAGAGTACATAAGCCTTCTACTCTCCCTTCATTAAATATCATTGAACGTATTCACTTGCGGTTTCAGTAAGATGCCTTAAAAGGTATTTCCTACTTAATATATTAATGCTCTCCCCCACCCTTTCACTATTATGCATGATTGACAACCGCGCCTTGTTACAGTCAAGTTAGAAAGTCTGATTTTAAAGTACACTTTGCAGACAGATTTTAATCCTTTGAATAGCAGTGACAAAGACTTTGTGGGTTTGCAGCAGACAGGTTTGCACACAAGCTTGTGCTGTGTTCACTCTCATTTGGGTAGTTTTAGTAACAAACAACAGCAGAGTAAGTACAGTGACACACAATCATAATGTAAAATCTCACTAATCTTTTAATAGTCCTGCCTCTCTGGACAGTCTGCGGCACTTGTTAAAAGCAGTTAAATCTAATAGGTACGGTAAACACTGTAACCATTAACATTTGCTATATATTAAAAAAAAAAAATCCTTTATTCTTCACGATATTTTCTTTCTTTCCTTTTGTGTAGTTTGAGGCCTGTCATGAAGATATTAAGCTCTCTTTTTTTTGCCTCTATTTCACCACAATGTCTTCAAAAGACCATTTTTGTTATTTCTTTTCTTCTTGATAAGAGGTCTTAAACAAACCGACATAATTCATCAGTTTGTATGAAGAGCAGGTTGAGGAAACAGTGAAAACTCCAGATTTACACTATGACAGTTTAATTCCTGCTTGATCCAATTTTTCATGAACATCCAGTGTTTTGGTTTGTGGGGTAAAATGGATTAGAATCCTTCACTGAGTATACGTTGGCTTGTTTGAGAGTAGATTTGAAGGCTGAATTCATGACCTTGGAAAGCTCTGATTCAATCTGCTAAGATTGAATGCTTTAGAGAGCTTTGGTTTGTAAAGGTGTGTGATAAAGTTGAACAAATCATTGAGATGTCTCAACCTTTTCTTTCCCAATCAGATAAATGTTGGGAAAAGGCACTGCTGGGATTCGAACCCAGGATCTCCTGTTTACTAGACAGGCGCTTTAACCAACTAAGCCACAGCGCCATGCAATAACAGCTGGATGCATGGTAAGTTCTGCTGGCCAGAGAGTCAGGTTCACAGATTAGAATTACTATAATTTTCTAGGCGAACACACTTTACTGATTTTTACAGAGACATTTGAGCATAGCTGTGGTTATTTGATCTTTGACCTTTCTACTCCTGAGAGAGTATGGCCGCCCTTTGGCCTGTTTGAAGACAGCACCAGTACATTTACTGTAGGCCTCCTTATGGTATTGTTCTGCTGCCCTCTAGCGTTTGTCTTTGTGAATTTCAATTCTGCTGTTGCTGAGATTGTTCGTAGAAAGAGATGATATTGGTGGAGAAAACACAGTAGAGAGAAAGAGCCACACGGATATTCTGTTTTTAGAGACTTCTGCTGGTTTTCCTCTGAAGGACAGCACTGTGATAGTATCAATTTAAAAATTGAATTGTTGAATTGTTGAAATTGAATGATTTTAAAGAAACGACACGTGGATATAATCACAATAGGGAATTTAGGATTAAGAAGTTTACAAGGATTAGGTATCCTCAGTACAGAAGAATACGACTCTATAATGTTTGAATGAAGGTAAATGTCACTGAATAAAGTTTTATTTGGCTCATTAGTTCATGGGGTTTTTTTTTAAATCAGAAATATATCATAATGATGTCTACATGTCAATTAAAGGAAATGTGAAAACCTTTATGCATTCTCTAGAAATGCAACACAGCTTACTTTTTGTGGCCTGTTTCAGAAGCATATTTATTCAACACGTGGCCATTGCTTCTGCCAGCAACAGTTGGCCAAACATTAGTCAAACTCATTTTAGATCTCCAATAGATAAGAGCAGAAAAAAGATAGTACTATATAAAAATTTTAAAAAATAATTGTTCATTTGATACATAATTTTTTGAGGTCTTCAATGGAGTTTTCAACAATGAACCCTCATAGTATGGCTTTATGCTATGCTTTTGTGTTGGGGACAAAGTAACTGTTGCCTTATTATGGGCATTGCTGCCATCTGTTGGTCAGATTTCTATCACCGTGTTCTCTCATGACCTCTCTTATGATAAATACCTTTACAGTTTGAACAATTATCATGAAGGCTGGATTAGACCCTTTTGTGTGTTTGCTATCCCATCACTACATAGGTGTCTATTTAGTTCTACTCTTCCCATGTGCAGGAGTCACAACAGCAATTTGCACCACAGCTGGTTTTACTGTCTGATGTACATCCAAAGTCTTGCACTTATGTGTCAAAATAATGATTTGTTTTCTTCATTGAATGCAAACAACTCAAACTGGGCTGTACATTTCCTCACAGTGAGTGGATTAGCACGAGCAGGTAATCTGATCATGACAGGATTTTGGGGTGTCCTGATGTACCACCTGAACTATTTCAACAGTAACTTCAACAGAGCAAATCCAGAATACTGAAACTAATGGTTCTGAAGATGTCAACAAGTCCATTCTCTCCTGTGTCAGAATTATAATGAATAACAAATGTCATCTTGTAATGTTTAGGATGAAATTATATGAGAATGGAAATTTCCAAATGATGCATGTTGTTTGTTTCCTCTCTCGTGTTCTATGGGCTCATCCACTGGTCAATCTGTCATTACCTGACAACTAAAGAGCTCAACTTTCTGTTTGCAGTTCAGAGTCATAAACTCAGACATTAAACTGATTACTATCCCAGGAGTGGGCACATACAAAACTTGCACTTATACATTACTATTGATCTTTGCTTGATATGAGTGCATCTCTTATTAAAAAGCAGAATCTTGCATGATTTTTTAGTGCACTGTTATTTGATTGTTATATCTGAAGGTGGAGAATCAATATTAAACTTTCAATACAGTGTGAATATAGGTTAAGATACATCCAGAAGAATGAACTGAGAACAATAAAGCATTTCCTACCGGCCCCTGCGCGGGCAACAGGGGACTTCCAGAAGACCATGTGTCCCATGGGCCGTAGACCAAAGACAAGATAACTTAGGTGGTAATTCATCATAAGAAACAGCCCAGAGAATACTGTTCCGTTTAGTCATTTTGTATTCACACAGACATAATGTCACTGGTCAGGCCTGAGTACTTTTGCGATGCACTGTAAGTACATTAGTAAACAGGAAGAGAAGGGAGTGTTGGCAGCTCAACATGCTACTGCTGGCTTGTATAATCCAAAGGCTGGCTTTTATTTCTACATTTGCAGGGGAGCACAGGCTTCAGGCCTGTGGGATGAGTCTCAGTTTGTGTAAGGATGTTGTGCATTTGAAAAGATCTGGGTCACACTGTGTGGAAGATTGTTCAATCTTAACACACTTCTCTGTTTTTACTCTGATTCAGTTCATGTCCTCCAACTCTCCAGCCTGCTTTTTAATGGTCATATTCTCTTAAACTCATGATGTTGGAAGACACTCATATGGACGTGCACCTGCTACTGTGTACAGGTGCTATAAATATCAATGGCACATTGTTAGCTCAATATTAAGGCCTATTTCTATCTACCCATGTCTTACAGCACGCAGAACATTGAGCCATGAGATATTGATTACCATCATTATATGCGCCGGCTAAGCCAACATTTATTTATATATTGTGCATCACAGCAGAGCACTAATTTAGCGGTTAGCAGGGGAGAAACGAGTGATATTAATATTAACAACTCATCACGGTTAGTAACAAGCAATCAGAGGAGGGATGGAGGGGCACGCACGACAATCATTTTTTTTTTATATACATAAATGGGCGGCCTGATTCAAAGTGGGGGGGGAAAAAAACGCTGGTTTCCTCAGTCAACCGATATTTTATCTCACATTACACCCATTATTCCCGTCACCACACTCAACCGTCACCCATCATCGCAGTGGAAACCGGATCCCAAATCCCAGTGATGGTGTTTTGTCGGTGCGCTTTTCTTACCGGAGAGCGACAGCAGCAGCAGCAGCAGCGCGCTGCCCAGCTGGACGCCACCGCTCCGCTCCTGCAAGGGGGAAGAAGACATGTTCTCTCCTTCTGCTTTACAAAAAAAAAAGACGGTTACAGATGGAGGAAAAAAAAATACAGTAGATTTTTCTTTTTTTTTTTTTTAAAGAGCTTCAAGTTTGCTCCCTTGTGCGTGCGTTTTAAAATGCTATAAAAGAAGCAGTATTTTGGTTTCAGAGGCAGGACATGGCTGGCAGTGTCTGTAGCCTTGTGACGGTTGATCTAGTGGTTGTCTATGTTTTTGTGGTGGAAGAGGGAGAGACGGGCGGGAAGAAAAAGAAGTCTGCATATGGAGACCGATGCTAGTACATATATAATTGGGATTTCACTGTAGCTTTTATTTATGACACACAATTCATAAACTACTGTTTCAAATTTCAAATTATTTAAAGATACTTAATAATGTAGCCACTGTAATTTTGAAGACATTGAATTGTTATTGCTTTTCTGTCAATCACATAATGGAAACTAGTTATAAAAAAATATATAGAGGCTGATTCAATGGCTCCACTTTCAATATAAAATCTCCTTTACACTGGAGAATAAACAAAGACAAATAAATTAAGTATTTTAATAGAAGAAGGTTAGAATTGAAGTAATAGTATGTCATGCAGGGACTGACACCTAAGACCATGATGTTGTCGGCCCCAAAGATTCTGTGCTCTCTACCGGATTGTAACAGATAATTTTGATTTAATGAGTTTCAGCAACTAATTTAAAGTTAAGGGCAAATTGAAGAGTTATTTAAACAGAATTCCTACATTTGATCATTTCCACATTAAAAAACAACAACATTTGAATTGATATCAAGTTGATATCACCATTGTTTAATTGGCTGGGCCACAAAGAAGGCAGACATGGGCTTCATGTGGACCATGCAGAGGAAACTACATTAGCATATTTGATATATGACTGGATAGGTACCCCCAATATAAAACTGCCACCACTATAAAAGCATATAACTTGTATTGAACTCAGCTCCTACCCTAATTTTCATCTGATTTATATTTTCCTATTGATCTCTTGCAGCCTGGTCAGTCTCATGTCAACAGACATAAAGACATAAGCACTCATTGATTTTTCTAATACTGCACAGACTGACATTTTTACACTTGTCAGAAGTCAGTTCTCAGAGGAAAATTGATAAACCTTTTAAAGCACTATTGAGGTAATCCTAGAAAATTACATTTAGTGTAATATAGTATAGTATAGTATAGTATAGTATAGTATAGTAGAGTATAGTAGAGTATAGTATAGTATAGTATAGTATTATATGGTATAATAGTTTGTGTTGTGATGGTCTTTCCACTGAGAGTAACCAGGCAGCTGTGGAAGACAAACCAAAAATTAACATGTTTCTCGACTATACCTATATTCCTCTTATATCCACTCTTCCTGGGTGGGAGGGCAGAGAAGAGGAGGATGGTAGAAAATAAGAGGTAAAAGCAAGCTGGTGGTTAGAGGTGACACCTTTTCATTAATTTCTTAATATTCTGTCTATCAGAGGTGAAAAAAAAAGGGGGAAGAATAAATTCAACCCAGAGCTACATTTTATGACAGGGAAAGGAGAGCCACAGAAAGATGAGAGTGCAGGATGGACATCAGTGCTGGCTTTCTGTTCACACAATCTTTGTTATCAGTAAATGTGGAATAGAGGAGCAGTGAGGGGCAACATGAATTATTGTTCACTCTGATCAACGTCATATTTACTGCAGAAGGCCAAATTGTGAAAATGGATATATGTAGATGCAGAATTATATTCTCACCATATTGAGTTTGGCTGGTACTGCATAGAAACATATTAACTAGAAATTCCACTGTGCAAGTTACAATGACAGGTGGGTATGACCATTGTGGAAGAGAGCAGCTAAAATGATTGTCATCACCATGGTGAAGCCTAGTTTATAGATTTGTGGGAGTTTGCCCGTGATATGCAAAGAGCAGGGACATCGCTGCATGTCGGTTTTGTTGAAGTTATTATGCTTGAAAGGTTATCATTCTATTGATATTGTGCTCATCGCAACCCATATTACACACACACACACACACACACACACACACACACACACACACACACACACACACACACACACACACACACACACACATACACACTCACACACTGAACCCACAGAGAGAGACTAAAAAATGAAATCATTTTCCGCAGTACTGTTTATTCCTGCTCGGCAGCGTTGCAGTGAACGTGTTTTCTTCCTGTTTAAGAACAGATCTTTCTCTTCCTCTCCGGCTCTGGAGCCTCGTGGACTCACCTGGGGCCTCCAGCAGACAGGTGCTCTCAGAACTGCCCTCTAGTTTGCACTCCTGCATAAACTTTCTCTCCGTTTTTCTCCCCTCCTCTTTCTTTCCCTGCGCTCCTCTCCCCAAGTCTCAGCAGTCTAAAGGTGAACACTTGAAATAATGAATCGGATCCCCCTTTCGCCCCCTTCCTCTCTGTATTCCAGTTAAGACTCTCCCCATAGTATTTGCACTTCATTAAACTTGAAATAGGTTTAATATTTAAAACACCGCGAACAGATTTCAACCCCCTCACCCATCGCACACCTCACCACTTTTTCCTCTCCCTTCTTCTCGCTCGTGGTTTAATAATCTACTCTCATATTTCCTCCCTAATTCACTCCTCCTTCATTAAAAACCAAAATAGATTTAATATTTCAGACTGTGGACTTAATTTTTAACTCCTTTCTTCGCGGCTTAGTGTTTGACACATGATGGGTTAGATAACTACATCGTGTTGAGGTTTCTGCTCTCCATCCATACGTTTTCTTATTTTATATATATATATATACTTTTTCCAGTCTCTCTATATTATCAGCTCTATATCTCACTGTCTTTGTACTATGGACTGCTCTGTAAGCCTTGTTCTGTCTCCCCCCACTCCCTGTTTGCTCTGCTTCTTTGTCCTCTGACTGCATAGATGGTTTCAGCCTTTTACCTCCCACCCTATTGACTTTTGTGGCCTCACTCCACCTCCGTCAGTTTCCCCTGCTCCCTCCATCCTCTCCTTCCACTTTTTGTCCAGTACTTTGGAAACTCATTTGCCCCCCTTCTTCTCTCACTTAAGCACACTTTCTTCCTCTTTGGGAGTTGCAAAGGGAGACTTTTAATACTTTACTTTCCCCTCTTTTTTTCCTCTTCATTCTGTCAGTTTTCTCGCCTCCTGTTTCATCCCCACTAAGTTAACAAAAAAAAACCCCACAAAGTTTCATTCGCACTTTGGTCACCAATCGTATCCACCGCCCACCAGCCATCTTTGTCATATGACCTCACATCCTGCTGGACGTTATGGGCAGTCCACCAGCTAAAAGTCCTTTTGAACACACACACACACACACACACACACACACACACACACACACACACACACACACACACACACATTCTACCATCAGTTCAAGGAGCTATTTTCCACACAAAAGAAAGCTTTGAGGAGAGAAAAGAGAAGGGCAGAAAAAAGAAACAGATTTTAAAAATGTGCTCTAAAGAACAGCAGACTCGAGGCTCCTCTCTTCCCTCCCTTCTTTTCTGGGTCCTTTCTTTGCAGCTATAGAAAGGAACAGAATGATTGTGGGGTGCGATCGAGGGAGGGGGGTGACTGAATAGACCTCAATGCTTTTACAGATTTCCTCTCCCCACCATGGAGGACATCTGACCTTTGAGGGGGGAGAATAGGGGAGACTGGGGGAGACAGAGATAAAGAAGGAGGGGTAGTTGGGAGAGAAGGGAGGGAAATCATAATGAAAAGTGGTAATTCCTTAGAGAGGGAGTGAGAAAGAAATGTCTAAGGGCCAGTAATGAGATCGTCTGACTTGCGGGTTGCTATGGCAACCACCACAGTATTACTATACACTACACTGTATGAATGAGAGAAATACCATCTATTGTGGCCACAAGTGGATGGGTCAGACAGAGAAAGAAAGACTAAGAGTATGAAGCAAGAGAGCCAACTTGGTGTTAAACGGGAGCTACATTAAATGCCATTAAATGAATTATATATATATATACAATGTAAAGCACCAAAAACTGTGAGAACAATAGGACCACCATAATGTGCAGTAAGCATTTTCTTTTAAATTGTTGAGGAGGTTGAAGGTGCTCGTTGAAAATTGGGACTTGGGGTGTTGCTGCATTAGCTGAAAAGCAGTAGCAAATTGAATCTGGTCACCTGGACTTGGTTTTACATCCTGGAAGACTCAAAGTCTTCCGGTGTCTGACCCAAGGTTTCATATGCTAACACTCTAGAGTTTCTATGTTGTACCTTAGCTTTGTGTTCACCATATTTGGTCGGCCAGGGACTCAGGTGGGGGTGTGTCGGTGTGTGTGTGTGTGTTTGTGCGTGAGTGTGTGAGGTTGTTTGTGTGTGTGTGTGTGTGTGTGTGTGTGTGTGGGGAGGGGGGGGTTTACCCTGTGCAATTGTTAAGTCGGTTGATAGGTCAGGGCTGGACTCCCCCAGCTCTGAGATGAGCTGCAGATCTGATTACTGTGGTCTCTTTACAAAGCCTGCTCCCACCACCTGCTCCCACTCCACTCCCCCAGCCTCTGATAAACTATCATCACTGCAGATTGAGACAAATGATCCCCCCTTTTCTCTGTTAGTCCCACCTTCCAACTGTTTGTGCATGTGTCAGTGTGAATGTAAGTGTTCAAGAAAAGTGTAGAGGTTGACTCGAGGGCCATCAAGTGAGCGCATGTTTTGCTCAGTGATTACAGTATATTTCTGAAGTGGATTACAGTTGTAGCTCTTCATGTCAATATACTTTTAATTCCCTGTTGGAAACACAAGGATATCCACAGAGAGAGTATGTGTGCCGAAGATCAGTTTACGTATGAAATGTTCAGTCAATCTTGCCTTTTTGGGGCCGTACAGTGTAATCTTGTGACACTGGCCCGTGGGTAACGAACATTTCCTTCCTCGGAGGAAGTACTGGTTCATGTGAGCCCCGGAGACAGGAGGCGGTGTGGGTCAGTGATAATCGCACTGAATGGACAATGCTGCAGATAGGTCTGGGCGAGCTAGCATGCATGCCTGGTTCGACAGGGAGGGCCTGCAGGAACTGGCCGTGAATACACACGCTATGAGGTCAACAACAAAACAAAACAGTCAGATAAGAAACACAGACATCCTACTTCCACTTTTCTTTTTTTTCAGCTGATTTGTGTTGGTATCATGGAAAAGGTACAGAGACGTGGGATGAAGACAAAATGAGCAGACAACACGCACCATTCATCATGCGTGTGTAAACTGAAACTCTCACATGACAGACTTCTGATGTAACTCAATGAAATTAAACATAATTACATAATGATGCAGTAGTCGCTTCCAAGTAATTACCTTGATAAAATAATTTCTAAATATCAAGCTTTACATAGCCACCGTATTTTGTTGGCATTTGTAGGCAGAACTTTGCTTGTGGGATACTTGATTAGACAATACTCACTGTAACTAAGAAAGCTTTACTGTAATTCTAATGCATTAGAAGAGACAGAGAGGAGGTGTCCCAGGGGAAGGATAAAGGGAGGAGGAGGATGGGTGGACCCGTCAGTGACACACTATTTTTATAGTATTATTAATAAGAGCAGCAAAGCTTAATAAATACAGTGTTGCCTAAAAACCTTAAAATATCAATTTCTTGGTTGTTGGCAAACCATGAACACTCAGTTATGTGCGCACATCCAAAATCAAATAAAATACAAAATATGAGACATCAAAACATTACATCAATGTAACCTCATTCAACATGTTTTCAGTTTGCTAATTATTCCAAAAAAAGATCTCAGATGTCTTTTATGCCTTCAGTAGTCAGTATATAATACTGTTCATAATGTTTAGTCTGACCTAAAACGGTGCTACTTTTCCATCACGATCCTTTTCATCCTTCTTCTACAGTACACCGTTTTAGCGATCTAGCGGGTTGAAGCAGATCGCAGATAATTAGGGGTTATTTCCTCCACAGGTCACCGGTTCATCGCAGGACAAACACAGACAGTCAAGTGGAGTGGAAGGAGTTTCAAGTCAGCAAAATAAAAGTTTTCAACTTTACAAATGATATAAACTAATAATATACCTGAATGAATCATAATATAATTCTAGCAAGTATTCTCACATTCGAGTTATCAGAAAGTTGATTTGTACGTTTTTCAGATGTTTATTGACATAACAAAAATAGGTTTAAGGTCAATATCACAGACAGCAAGTCTGCTTATCTTTCCTGTACAATGACAGCACACTTCAATGGCAGTAAAGAATGAGTATGGAAAACAATTCCTCACAAATATATATGCACCTAATGCACAGAGAAATGTGCCTGACACCATCACTCTGGATTTATGGTAAGTATGACCTGCCAAGAAGGAAAAAAAAAATGTTTGCACAAGTAGAAATTCTACCGCAAACACAACAGTACATCAACACTGGCTCAAACGAAGCAATGAACTCACTGGCCTTGGCAGTACAACATAATAAAAGTTAAAATTATGACTTTAATTACTTTAATGCCACCAACCGTACCAGCGGGAGAAGTTTCTGACAAAAGAAATCGAAAAGTTTCCAGCTTTGATTCAAAAGATACAATGTGATATGTGGAAAAGGCAAATCATTTATTTTCAAGACATCAACCACACACACACACACACACACACACACACACACACACACACACGCATGCACACCCACACGCAGAGTTTGTAGGAAAGTGTCATTCTGTTCTTAAATTTCTTTAAAGTGTTGTGAATACAGCGACGACTTCAGGGAAGTGAATTGTCTCACACTACTCAAAAAAGCAAGTGGCGGAACAAGAGGAGGACCGCCGCGAACCTCAAATCCAAGAGGACGTCATTGGGAGGCGGCAAAACAAGTGAAGGGAGTGACAGAACCAACAGAAAAGTGCGAGAGATGCCAAGATTTGAAGACGTTGGTGAAAAGAAAACCAATACAGGGTGGGTTTTATGGCTTTCCTTCAGTCCGATTTGGTAATGAATACTATTTCATGCCACCCAGAAATAGAGGGGATATTAAGTGCAAAAACTGTATTTGGATCCCAAGCACAAGTGACAAAACTCTGGAATGAATGCTTTCATTGATATTTACTCTTTACTGTTCAATAAAACGGTAACCAAGGCAACCCCGGTATGTTGTGTTTTTTTTTTTTTTTCTTTTCCCCCAAAGCAGTAAGAGTGACATAAATGCCATTTCTATCTATGCTCTTATCAGCACTGGGCCGGAGGATACAGGCTGCCCTTCCTTGTCCCTGTGACTACAGCCTCTTTTAGGAATCCGGGGCCACCACTTACCATTGTGCTGTCCTACAGGAAGTACGGCTCACTGCTCACTCCCAGCATTCACTGGGTTTCCTGTGTCAGGTTACCACGTCCTGTGTTTATTTTCTTTGCTTTCTGTCTGTATCCACCCTATAGGATTTTTCTAACATCCACCAAACCATACAAAGGAGAAGATGGCACTATCTCGACTAATAGGAAAAGGTGCTTCACAGCGAAGACCGTATTTTTTATCTATTTCGCGATTGGTTTCTCCCTCTATGAGGTTGCCTCGTATTACAATGGCCCTCATTCTGGCATAGTTTTAAATACCAAAGTCTCTCAGGTCTACTGCGGAGAAGAATTATACACGGCCTATACCAAAAGGTCCCTAAATCAATTTCAAATTAAGCAGTTCATTCAATCGACATTGTCTTTGACAGATAAGCTTGTTACACCTTGAGAAAAAGGCTAAAGGAACGACTTTAAAACAATCTCTTCAAAGTAATTATTGTTCCCTCGTTTTCTTTTTTTTCTTTCTTTCTTTCTACGCTCCTAAAACAAACAGCTTTGGAAAACTTCGAAGGGTGTGATTGATAGAGAGCATGAATGATGTATAAAGTCTATTTTGCGGGGATCGATACTGAATTTCATTAGGACACACCTCGTGTGCACGCATCACACACACACATACACGCCAGTCTTACCGAGGGCATTGCAGGGCTTTCACCGTTACAAGCCCTCCACTGTATTCCCATTGATGAACATAACAGGGTGAGTATGTGCCTGTTATCATCCTATATCAGCGCCTCTAAACAAGGTGCCCTGTCTAATGCTGACGCTCACACTTCACTCCGACTTGCATTGATATGGTTAGGCTTTCCATGAGCTTCCGCAAAGTGTTCACCTGCATGCTAAGCACTGACCTCTCAACCAAAGTAGCACGGCTCCTCTTCATTTGCCTCAGTGAGATTCCCCACGAGGATAACTCACCTCTATTGTCCTTCGTCCCACTCTTCTGTATGCCCACGATGATGACTATGCTGCTCCTGCATTCACAGCCGACATCCACCCGAGTGCATAGAGTCCACTTTGATAGGGGCAGTGCAACCTGAAAGGAAGGAGTGAATGTACACTGAGTTGGGGAAGAAACTGAATTCTGGAAAAGGAAAAATTCAAACGTCTCTGAGGCAGTGCTTTGGTATAAAGACGGTTTACTGCAAGAACTGAAACAGAAATATTGTCTCTATTTGTCAAGAAAAATATTACACTTTTCTAAAGTTCAAATGAACTGTCCTCAGGTGCTAGAATGTGTCATTTTTGCAGGAAGATTAGTTTTATAGCTTAAATTTGTGACATTCAATGAAATGGTTTTTTTCCTTCCATATGTTTGCTTGTGTGCTTGACACTGCTACTCATTTGAAATCAAGCAAGATTTACAAATTTGAACTCCTATTTCTTTCTTTCGTTGGTGCATTTATGCTCTTTTTAATATTAGCATGTTTAAGATTGCTTTCCCAAATTCAACTCCAACTCCCTCACGTTACTTCCACAACTCCACAACACACAGTCCCTGTACCGGCGCATCAACTCTCAAAACATCACATTTTCAGCACCAAGCGTCACAGTTGGTGTGAGCTACGTCTACCAAAAAGTGGTTTTACGCTGTGCATCACACACGTTGAATCTCTGCGGTCAAAAATCACAACTTTTGATTTATCTGTCCTGAGCACCTTCTGCAGATTCATTGATGTGCTTTAACGCACATTTCAGGACAGCAAATTCTTCTTTAAATAGTCTCTTTTTGGAGTATATGTAGATGAATTTTCACATCGACGGTTGTAAAAACTACCAACACATCTTGAGTTGAATTTAGATTTTTTTAGAAGAACTTGCAGAACACAAAGAGGCAACTTCAAGTCAGCAATGCAGATCAAATTCAAGTCATTTAACCGGAGGAACTGGAGGAAACTGGAGTAGCCAGAGAATACCCGCACGCACAGGGGGAAACATGCAAATTCCCCACAGAGAGACCTCATCCAGCACAGACTCAAACCAGGGATTTTCTCCCAGCACTACATCACCATGTGGCCGACCTTAGCTATCAGATGTTTTAATAATGCAGAATCCAGTCCATTATTTTGTTATTTGAAAAGTAATCCGGACATCTTGTTCAAATTTTATAACTTTGCATGTGGAAAAAATGCACAGCTGTGTTTGCTTTTTTTTTTTTCTTCAAATCTGTATATTTATTACATTTATGAAAGCGACTTTCAAAATATCAATCGTGTGTGTCATTTATTTGAGAACCCGTTTATGAGCTTGTGAGAATAGGACTGTTCAGATGTAGTTTTAAAAAAATCAACAATGGCACAACTTTCACAATGTATACTTCATTCTCCCACATGCCTGTACAAAAAAACATTTTATCTGCTAAGATTAACAACCTTCAGAAGAAATTTTGGGATAGTAGATGGAAAAAAAAGACATTTTTGAAAATCGACTCCCAAACTTACAATGTGTTTATATAAGGAGCCAGTGCTGGTCAAGTGGCTGTTCAGATACAACTTGGTTTTAGAGGACATCAAATATTTTGACTAGATGGACCATCAACAGAACTGGTGACAGATGAGGACAACTAATACAACCTGAAACACCTTTTTGGGAGAGGGTTTCAGAAACAGTGTTTTCAAGCAGCGGCTCATTACCTCGCATGTTACTTATGGTTGACTGGATGAAGAGATATTTATTTCACAACAGTGAGCTTGTCACAAGTCAGCGGTGTTGCTTTTCAATCTTTAACTCCAAAAAGATTAATCTAAATAAAACACCAGCTTTAAAGAGAGCAATTGCAAAATACTTTGTAAAACTACATGTTTATTTTTTTTTTTTATCAATTTTCTGAAAATCTGATACATGTGCTCAGAAGTAAATGTTATCATTTGGATTAAAAACTGCTCACCAAGAAATATCAAACAAATTAAGGAGGACCACTTATAAAGCACCACATGACTGGTCGCAGCCAGCTGTAGATCATATTTGATATTTTCCAACAGGCTTCATTCACTGTGTCCCCTCCAGGGTTTGGTTTTGTGGTGGGACATGGGCGGTGGGTTACTGAGGTGACGTCTAGGATCTCATCTGCACCATCCCAGGGATATTCATGTCTACTTTGAAAACTCTACACTTCAATTTAAAAATGTATTTT
>OMNM01013201.1:8985-19180 GCA_900302745.1 Parablennius parvicornis | reverse complement strand
TGTTTGAACATTGAATGGAAAAATAGGAGAGAAAAAAAACTGTACATTACATCCATAATCATTATTTTCAAATGTACCTTTTCCCATGAGCACTCATTGATTTATTTAAATATGTATTTTTTTATTTGTTTAAATAATAGCAATAATAATTAATATTGTTTATATTGCATCCTTCATACAAAGTGATTTACAGAATACAATGAACTAAAGTCTTGGCAGACACTAACATACAAAAACTAGAAAAGCACTCAGAGAGCGCAGACCTCCGCCAAATGGCGTTTTCAATGTTAAAATGTCTCAAATTCAAAGTGCCGCCATTTTGCTAATCTGGATAGAATCCAGACGAAAACAGGCACCGTCGTAGATATGATCATCCTACAAATCACTGAATTTTTACAAGTCAATCACATATGATCTCCAAGAGATATGATGATTTGAAAACGACTCAATGATAGGTTAAAGGGAAAAACAGGATCTTTGATATTTTTTTGTATCCAGATTGTTATCCGGATCATTCTCAAAATTTAATGGAATCTAAGTTGGGTCAAGACACATCTTCTGAATTCTTTTTAGGAAGATCCCATCAGGGGTTTTTGCGTAATCCTGCTACCAAACAAACAAACAACCACTTCATTGTGTGATCGGGGAATTTGTCTCCCTCTGCTGGATGTTTGAAACAACACAAATTGCAGCACCAGATAGAAAAACGTTGAGTGTTAAATTTAAACCAGTGGTGTCAAACATAAAGCCAGAGGGTCAAACCCTCCTTCAAACCAGCAAGAAAATTGTGAAAACCTCACAGAAAACGTAGAGTTATGGAGACAACCCAACACTGAGACCCACGCTGAGATATTGTGAAGCTGTCATGAAAGTAGCTATCAAACTAGCCTCAAAGCCATGCTGTCAGGGGGAGTTTGCAAAAACACCCATAATGCAACAGCTAGAAGAAAAGTTTTCTGGACAAGTCGATGCCTATCATCAATTACTCAACCCACTAGCAAGTCTCTATAACTAAATAAACCTGTCCTCAGACCGCCATTCACCAGAGCGGCACTTTAAACAGGTTAAGATGCCACTACATTCAGATCTGTAGTAATTGTTTGGTTTTCATCCCCTATTCTCTGCAACACAACAAAGAAAAACAGGCTGAATGTGTTTGACGCTTTTGATTTAAGAGGTTTGATAATCCAATATCTGACCGTTGGACCACATAAAGCCATCTGATTGTCACTGATTGGCACTGCAGGAGCTAAATAAGCCGTTATAGATTAAATAAAATCTGTGTGTACGAGATGCTGCTGGACAGTGTTTGCTTTATTCACAGTAAAACCTCTGATGTAGGAACACCCTGAAATCAAGTGTCCCCTGAAGCCAGGTGTCCTCTCTTCAGAGGGACAAGTCATGAGGACAAACTGAAGGACCAGTTGATTGAATTAAACTTTTGACAAGTTACCAAACCTAGACAGCTTTGAAAAGACACCGAAATCAATCATAGTCGACAACAGATCGATTCCCATTGTAGGTTAATGGCTAGTCATCTTGAATTGACGCTGTCACTCCGTTTATGATCATCTGCACATAATCAAACAAAGTTATTGTGGCACAATATCAAATCGTACTTTGGGAGAATCTACACTCGACTCCTCCATACTGGGTTTTGCTGTCAAAACGAAAACGAACAACAATATACTGTAATCGGTTTTGGCACTATCAATTTGCATTTGGTAATCTTTTTGTTTACGTGCAACAACAAAAATCAGATTGTTCCCTGTTTGCACGATCTGCCGTCCAGGCAGGCAGAGACATTCAAGATGGCAGACAAGATGGCCGTTGTAGTGCCCGCTTGCTTGGCTTGAGATGTGTCACGGAAACCAGCTCGTTGTCCACGTTTGGCAGGTTTTCCGCTTGTTTCTGTGTGCTAACAATTAAAAAACGCTCATGCAGCTGATTCTTCCGCTCAGTAGAGGGGGTCTGCTGTTATCGTGTCTCCTCGCCAGAGGTTCTACTGCATCTGAGTGAGAGTCATTTGGTGGTCCGATCCCTTGATTTGGGTCCAGATCTCGTCGTCACCTTGAGTGAGACACTAGTGTAGAGGTGTGTGAGTGAACGGATGCTCAAGGTGTTTCTTTGTGTGTTTGTCTGTTTGTGTCAGATGGACTTCCCAGTGGAGGCGACGGTCCACCTGAACCAGTTCACAAATGAGCGACAGGCGAGGAACATCCTCCACTCTCATGACTTTTGGCTGCAGGATCTGGGTGACGGTCGGTTTCATGTTGAAGGGATGTTCTCGCAGCTCAAAGCTGCAAAGCTTCAGCTGGAGCAGCTCGTTCAGAACCAACCGGGTTCGTCTGGAACAGTTTCCAGTTACTACGACGATGCAGGAAGCAGAAGGTCACAACCCAGAGAGCAGAGAGGTTCTCCGGCTGCCGCCACGGCTCCTGCAGGTGGCCGTGAGCAGGAAGCTTCCTCCCACTCGCTGCAGAGATCTGTCACCAGGCCCAGGCAAGAGATGTTCATCATCGACTCTGATGTGTTCAAATACGCCGGCCAATTCAGGAAAAAAGAGATGGATGACATCCTGACCTGCCACTCTGTCTCCATGACCGCGCAGGAAAGTGGGGACAGTTCCACCGTCATCGTCAGAGGACAAAACTCCAACACTGCTGCTCTCAAACTGCAAAGACTTTTGGATCAACTGGGAAAGTCTCTGCGGACGCAAGAAGTTCCTCGGAGGGACATGAACCGGGACGGAGACGCTTTACTCGACAGGATTCGACGAGATAGAAACATTTACAAGTTGGTGCTCGTGAGTGAGACGAAGGACGGACTTCACCTGGTGGGGCCGCCCAAAGAGAGCTTCGAGCTGCAGCAGCAGCTGATGGGGAACTGGGCAGGAAGCAGCGGAGTCTCACCTGGGAGACGAGACACAACGCAGAATCCCACATCGCCAGTATTCAAATTCTTCAACATCTTTAGAACAAAGAAACACAAGAAATGATCTCACTGTTTTTCTTCATTCAAACAAAAGGAAGAATAACTGAGGATGCAACGATACCACTTTTTAAAGGATAAGTACAACTATTACCTTTAGCTACTTGCCGAAACCAACAAGTACTTTTTAAATGCTTTAAAGCCTAATTCATACTCCACACACCAACGACACATGAAGGCTATGTATGGCCGCAAACGACCTCCATAAAGCTTCTGCGTTGATGCTATGTCACCTCCAACAACCTCACAGTCTACAGTGGCATAGCGCAGAGTGTAGCGTCTATCGACACACCGCGCTATGCTACTGTAGAATGTAGACCGAGGGACCACACTCGCTGTTAATGAGCGTATCAGTCAGACTTTAATCACGTTTAGCATGTAGCATTGCCAGTGTATGAGCTCTGACACTCTTTAGCATGTAGCACATAGCATTGCTGCTGTGTGAGCCCTGAAACTCTTTAGCAAGTAGTATGTAGCATGTAGTATTGGTGATGTGTGAGTATGAGTGCAGGATACTTGCTTTCACGAGTACACCAACCAGTATCAGACCTTATTGGCATTGGTATCGCTGCATCCGTAACAATAACATATTCAATGACATATAGAATAGAATAGAATAGAATAGAATAGAATAGCACTTTATATAGCACCTTCCACAGACCTGAGTCTCAAGGTGCTTTATAGCACTACAAACAAAAAAAACAAGACAGAGATAAGATAGAAAAAAACAGCGATAAGATCATTAAAATATATACAAGCACGAAAAACACACATAGTTAGACAACAAGTGAAATTGAGCAGCTACAGGTCAAAGGCCTGTCTGAATAAAAAGGGTTTTTAGCTGCTTCATAAAAGTAAAGCAGGAGTCAAGTCAAGCAAATGCAAGCAGCATTTGTTGGCCAGAAAAATGGGGCAGAGGGGTGAAGGAGGTTGGTAAGATAAAAAGGTGTTTGGTCATGTAATGCTATAAAGAGAATGAGTTTGACTGTGGGGGAGATTTAAAAAAAAAGCTATTACTGTATGAGTGATTAAATGTTAACAACAGAAAAATCCCCTAAAATAAACACATTTTAATGTAATAATTTTGATGTAAATGATCTATAATCTAAACAGCACAGAGCTGTCAACTGTCCCACAATTAAATTGAAAAAACTCAAATTGCATGTTGATTTAATTTTTCTTTGTTTATAAAGTTGTAATTCTTTGAAAAGAGCTGTTTGATCAAGTGTAAATGTATTTGAAAAATATCAGATTGTTGATTATGAAGATTTATTGTGCAAACTGCACATCACCATATTTACAAGTTTTTTTCTTCTGCATTATTCTCAGTCATGAAGCTACAAATGTTTCACACTCTGTTGATCACAAGTAGTAGACGAAGAAAGCTAAGAAAGATTTCCACTATTTCTGCTTGCTTAAGCATCAAGTGAAACTTTTTAAAAACTTTTATAAAAACTTTATTTTGTACCAACAGATGTCGGTTGGCAAAATGTTGAAGCTGCACTGGAGTTTCTTTAAAAAAACTTCTTCAGGTTTGGTGAAAATACTCTGAAGTCCCGTTTATGACAACTGTGCTCAGAGCCACTGAATACACTATTATTTGAAAATGCTCTGTCTCTTTGGAAACGGGGGGAAAACGCAACTTTTCAGAAACACTGACCCTGGTCACCACAGCCGTACTAATTTGTAGTTCTGCTCAGTAGAGGGACAATAAGAACAATGCTTGTGAATGTGTTTCATTACAAAACAGCAACGCCACCTCTTGGCCCAACATTCTAACTACATCGTTTTCAGCATTTCCGTGGAAAATGACAAAGTTCTGAAAACATTGATGCATAAATGTAGAATGTTGTTTGCACCAGTTGCATTAAAACATAGGAACTTTAAATCTTAATTGTACATTGATTATTATTCCGCCCTTGTTTACCGATTTGGCTTTTTCAGTGACTCAGAAACACCACCTAATGTTGGAAACTTGAACTGCAAGGCTAATCATGCAAGTGAGCTGATTCATGAGTAGCATCACAAAACGTGTCATTGTGACACAGGGATTGTTTGATTTTCTCATTGTGCAAATTTTTTTAACTTCAAAGAGCAAAAGCAACACAACAATCCATTATTTTAGCTGGTTTGAAGGCTGTGCGACCTAATTGAATGTGTCTTATTTGATTGCTAGTTTCCTCCCATGAACGTTAGAAACCAAATGTAAAGTTATAGCAGGAAGTGAGAGGGCAGTGCTGATGGTGGCGTGAGCTGTTGAGGAAGTAAACATGAAGGATGAGGATCTGACCAGTAACTGTGGTCGCACGGCAACCAGGTCCTTGTGTGGATGCTTCGGTTTCATCCTGTTTTGTTTCACAGGCCAGCATGAAGGATGTCAGCCAACAGAAGAAGTCTTTACTCGGAAGGCCATTTGAAACCAAAACCTTTCAGTTTGTCTGTAACGTCCCTTCTGTCATGTAACGTTCTGTGTTTGTGTCAGATGTGAATTAAACTGTGACTCAGTTGTGACTCAGAGAGCTTTTTATTGACTAATAACCAAAGTGACGTGAGTGCGATGGAGAGTGTTGAGTTCAGTGCCGTGGTTATTCCCCCGCCCAGTTTCTGATCTGTTGCCGGGCGATGACACAAAAAAAAAGAAAACTAACAAAAGACATGGCGATGGAGAAGCTGCTTACTACTTTATCAAAAAAGGATGCAAAGAGATTAAATTGAGCCGTTGATCTGAATTCAAACTACAATCATGAAGCTTTGAGGTCAAAGTTCATCAGGAACCTTTGATTTCATGTTGAGTGGAAAGTGAAGCGGCCCAACTTTGTTTTTGATTTATGTTTCCAGACATTTTACCTTTATCCTTGAATAAGTGCATATAAAAGATTCAAATATTCTGTGTACTTTTACTGTTTTTGCCAAATTTAAAGCAAACAAAGCCCGAAGCCCCCGACAGGGCCCCACACACCATATCAGAACCAACCGAGCTGTTAAGAATATCTTAACCAGCGATAATTAACAATTCTGCTCTTTTTAAATGGAATAAAGCCAATCATGTCATCACTTGAATAACATTGGAATCGTTATAATATTTTGACAATAATAAATTATTATATTGAGAAACTTTTTTAAAATCCTTTCGAAATGTAATACCTGCAGCCTATTTTGCAATAATACATAAATCGGACTGCATTTCTTGAGTACAAAAGATTTTTATAGACGTTTTAGTGCAGTTTGATTGTTATACTGGTTTATCGGGATGCAAAGACTAAATTATAATCAAAATGACCAAAATATGACATTTTTGGAAATAATAACAGTATTGTTAAGTTGTTGGCTTAATTACATTAACAATTGATGCAACTTTATGAAAATGCTCTGGCTCTGTGTAGAAGACAGAAGTGCTGGTCCTGGTCACCAAGGCCGTCGTCAAACGCTTTGCACATGCTCAGTAGAGACAATCAGAACAATAGTTCCTCTGTTGTGTCATGACTCCCAGTCCATATTCTCCTGGGAGTTTTATTTTGACATTCACAGTAATAACAATCCAACTTGGTCGTCTGTCCACTAGAATATCTGTGTTCTGCCATTGTTAATGTTTAGCGCAGCATGTGTTCATGTTTTCAGTGGCCCGACGTTCTAACTGCATAGATTTCCAACATTTTTGCTCTTTCTGTGAAAACAGAAATTGTTTACAAGATGTTGCCATGTAAACGCAACACATTTCTGAGACGAAAATGCAAAAACAATTTGACTTGAAACATTGTGTAAATGAGTCTTGAGACCTTTTATAAAGGCAACTCCAGTATTTGGTTAAAAACCGTCTCGTAAACACAGGATTACATAAGTAATGATTCAGATTCAGATATTTTGATCATTATGATGGTTTTATTTTTAGTTTTTTCTAACTGCACTGCAGACAAAAGTCCATCGACTTGTTTTCTGAGTCCTGTCATCTAGTGATCCACAAGCTGAACCACCTCCAGAGTTCTTCATCTGTTCGTCACAAACAGCGTTTGAAGGGTGTAACGTTAAGAAAGACGGAGTTTGGAAATCAATCGTCTGCTGTAGTTACACACACATGCACACACACACACACACACAACGCAGTGCGTTGGGAGAGAAAGCCCTCGGGGACGAGTTGTGCTGCCAGTGCCAAGTGAAGAAAGGAAATGTCTTGATCGTTCCCAAGAGATAAAGAGAGTTTTCTACCCCAGAATTAGCAGGATAACTGTTCTTGTCTGACTGTGTGTCAGATGTGAGTTCCTGTGTTTAGGAAGTAAAAACACTCAAAATACAGAAGCAAGAAAAAGAATGTGAACCCTTTGGCATTTCCTCATTTTCTGCATTAATTGGCCATAGAACAAGATCTGATTTATTTCCAAACCACAAGTACAGACAAAGTGCTGAAGCTAAGATCACACAGGCAATATTTCTTCCTGGTCCTTGTTAAATACGATCAACATTCTTATTTCTGGTGGAAAAAATGAGCAAATCCTTGGATGAACCCTGGACGTCCAGACCCCGAGGCAACAGAGCAGCCCCACACCTTGATGCTCCCTCCACCGTACCTCATTGTTGGGAGAATTGTCACCATGCAGAACTTGAACTACGTTCATGATCAAGTTCTGGACGGGTTCAGTCTCACTTGTTCCTCTACGGTTCTTTTTTGTCGAACTGAGCATCTTTAGTTGTGTCTTCTGTGTCGACTTGTCCAGTCACCTGCTGAGGAGCCACGGTGTGGAACTGTTAGAAGACATTTTGACTGACTGTGGACTGGTGAATAATAACAAACCAACTCTATCGTCTGTCCACTCCAATGTCTGTGTTCTCCCATTGTTATTGTTTAAAGCGGATTGTTCTCTGTTGTGTGTGTGACTTCATTACAGAAACAAACAACAGCACCAACTAGTAGCCCAACATCACATTGTTTTCAGAACATTGTTGCAAAATGTAAAACTTGTAAAACTTGAAAACAGTCGTGTAAATAGGGCTTTGGATCAAATCTAATTAAAGACCAATTAATGCAAAAAAAAAAAAAAAGGGACATTTCAAACTTGTACTTTTCCTTTCTGTTATGAAGCTGTAGAGTGGCATCGTGCAGGGCAACGCCTCAGATGATCGCTGTGGCAGGAAGAGAGAGTCATAGCAGGATGCAGAAGTGCTGCAAGCTTTTAAAGATAACCTCTGACTATTAATACAGAGCTGCGTGAGTCTGACTGACAGGATGACGTGCTGCAGCTTGTAAACCACATCTCCACCAAACGCAGAGATCACGCCACGCCTACAACACACACACGCACTCACACACATCTGTCTCCACTGCCGGGTCCCACGAGTCGACCATACTTCTCTTTCTTCTTCTTCTCCTTCCTGGAGCTGCTTTCTGTTCCCCTCCAGAGTTTAATTTCAGCGTGTCGCCGGGCGAGAGCAGACGAGATGGCGGAGCTGGAGGGCCTGGAATTTGGCAAGTCGGATTTTGTCCTGCTGGACGAGGTGACGATGGAGCAGTTCATGGAGAACCTGAAGCTGAGGTGAGGCCCGGGCAGGAAGGGAGGGGTGGAGGCAGAGAAATGAATGAAACATGCACATTTCTTCAGCTTCCTCTTCAGCAGGCTGTAGGACGGGTGAAAGAAGTGTCAGGTTGAAGAATGTAGCCTCACTGTTGAGGGTTTCTGGGAGTCACACACTTTGAATCTCCACCAAATGAAATCATTGGCAGAGTTTCTTCATTGGGGGCGTACGGCTTTAATGTGATGAGAAAAAGAGTCAAAACGCTCCTGAGTCACCTTCAAAGTTCCCACTCAGACTTCAGGTGGAAACCTGATCGTCACCACGCTCAGACAGCTTCAGGACACGTGACGCAAGACCTCCCAGAAAAATAACAGCGTCTTAAAATGTGCCAATCATCGGGGGTTCTTTTGGGTTTTTTTGTGTGACTTTTCTTCCCTTTCTGGTAAACAGACTTTCTTCTGAGTTCAGACCTTTCTCACTTCCTCAGTTCAGACTGAGAGAAGTCAAAAGTGTTTTCCCTTCAGCTGTCAGCGTCCTGGAAGATGAGCGTGGGCAGCAGAACGTCAAATACCATGAGGAGAGGTGGAGATCCAGAGGAATCAGATGGTCTGGTGTGACATTTGAACAGATGCTCTAAATGAACGTAGCTTTGTAGACTTGCCGTCCGTCTGCTGCCACATGTGAGCTTCAGTTTCTCCTCCACCTGACGAGACCTGCCTGCTGTCAGCATGAGCTCAGCGTTGTGTACTCCAGAGTTTTCTTTTTTTCCCCTCTTATATGGCAGAAGTTTATAGCTCTGACGCGACCAGATATATGCTCTTGACGCCAGGACTTGGTGGAGAACTGAGACCCGCAGAGGTCAGACCAGGTCGGCTCTCCAAGGTCAAGGTCCAAGTAATGTTGAAGGAGCAATGAACAAACGATGAAGCCAAGCTTCAACTTAAAGGTTTTCTGTCTATGAAAGTGTAGAGATGTCTCAATAGAGGCCTCTGGACTTTCAATGAGAAATAACTAGAAATATTCAACTGAGGAGGCAGAATCACTTCAATTATTATAGCAGGCTATACTGGTCTTATAATATAGTTGGTACTGGATACTGGTATATACTGGTTAGATGCTGGTCTGTACTGGTATATTCATGGCAATACTGGTCAGATACTGGTTTATCTTTGTCGATACTGGTCTACTTGTCAGATACTGGTTTATACTGTCAGATGCCGGTCTATACTCTCTTATACTGGTCAGATACTGATCGATACTTGTCTTTACTGGTCTATACTTGTAAGATGCTGGTCAAATACTAGTCTATACTGGTTAGAGTCTGGCCTATACTGATCAGATACAGGTCCTATCCTGGTCGGATTCTGGTCTATCCATGTATGTGCAGAAGGTATATGCTCATTTTTCTGGTGGTCTATACTGTTCTGTGAAAATGTTTCTAATGATCTTTTGTCGAATACCATGGTCTGATGCTGGTCTATGGTGGTCTACCATGGTCTGATGCTGGTCTATGGTGGTCTACCATGGTCTGATGCTGGTCTATGGTGGTCTACCATGGTCTGATGCTGGTCCATGGTGGTCTACCACCTGTAACCACTAAGAACAGTGTATTGTTAGTACATTTCACAATGTTAGATTAAGTTTTATACTAATGTTTGAGTAAAGTGCCATGTCAAAACAATTCGGCATTTAACCCTTC
>OMNM01013198.1:3401-14276 GCA_900302745.1 Parablennius parvicornis | reverse complement strand
CTCTCAAAACTTAACACTGCTACATTGCTGTGCTGCATTACACCTTAATAATAAATAAATGCCTTAAAGTTCTTCATGGTGTTCCACAAGGTTCAGTGTTTGGAGCCATACATTTCACTCAGTACATGATTATTAAGGCAACATTAATGAGGGTGGCACTGACTCTCAGTGGATGACACTCGGCTTTATTTCTGTTATTCAATTTCCAAGCATGATGAAAAGTTGTCATTTGACAGGGTTACTTTTTCAACTTTAACCAAAAATCACAAGAAAATGTATCATTCAAGACTTTATTTATTTATTTTAGTGAATGAACTTGATGTTCAGTGTCTTCCCCCAGGAACAGAAGGAGATCGAACAATTGAAAGGTTGAAAATGAAAACTCAAGCATTACTATTAATGTTATATGATGCTTCTGTTCCTATATATGCAATGCTGTAGATCTTTTTTAATCTAATATGCATTTTTAGTGGGTTTTTTTTGCTTCTTCGAACAATTTCCCTAATTCTGTGATGAGTGAACTATTTCATTGAATCTCAACTACATCTGGCGTTCTATATATCAAGCAAGATATGCTTTATAATGGAGAAGCTAATGGCCATTAATAAAGATTGTTATCATATTGAAGAGATTATAAAAAACACCATTAAATAAAATAAGATAAGATTTAATCAGATTAAATAAAATAAGATAAAATAGACTTGATAAAGGGGCAGAGTGACGAAAAGAGAAAGTGACCAAAGTGGAAAAGTGAGTGGGAAATAGAGTGTGACAGGGACAGATCGAGGGGAGACGGAGCCTGTCGAGACAAGCAGACAAACCATCTGTCATAACAACACACAGCTCACACTGTGCACACAAACACACACTCGTGCACAGTTTAAGCCCTCTAATCTCTCTCGAAGAGACACAATGTGTATGAGACAAACACTCTCTAAGCTCGGTGCAAAAGGGCACAAGCTGTACCCGTCGAACCGGTCCTCTGCACTGTTACAGTAACATCTCATTAAGCTTTTGCACTGATGATACATAAAAGCATGTTTCTTAAAAGAGCTTGTGTTATTAAGCCCTTTTATCTATGACCACACTTTAATTTTCTCTTTAAGAACCTGTACACTTCTGCCCGTACATCTGACACGAACCTTTAAACCTGACAAAAAAAGGTTGTATTTAAAGCAGTTACCATAAATACAGCTCTACCAGATGATGGAATTTACTCAAAGCTGTTTGAATTGACAGCAAAAAATTGGACAATGAATAGATTATTTTGGAGGGAAATTTTGACCAAAAATTCCTGAATCTTTTTTTTTTTTTTTTTTTTACAGAAGTTGAGTTCCCTAAAAGGCCCTCCGATTTCTATGGATGCATCTTATTTATCAATTTTTCCATATTTGTTTTATATAAGATCACACCTTACAAACTGAGGACTATCTCTGAAAATAAGTTTTGTTCACCATTAACAGGTGACACGTTTATCACAACTCCACACACCTAAAAGTCAACCAATCACAATAACAAAAATACTTTTGGGCCACAGAAGCTGAATTATCTGGAAAAAAAAAAAAAAAAAACAAAATCACAGGGAGAATATGTAAACTCCACACAGGCCCAGAGTTCGACCCCGGGCTTTCTGATAGGAGACAGGAGAGCTTACCAAATGTTTGAACTTGGTACAATCTCACTACCTGTACTCGTCTCATGAGGTTACGCTGTATAATTGTATGCACTGTTGAAAAGGTGAACACACACACACACACACACACACACAGCTCACCTGTTCTCTTTGCCGTTTTGCAGCAGCGACTGTCTGTCCGTGCTGGATCGGTCCGTGCACACGTACGTGTTCCTTCGAGTCATGGCACTAGCAGGGATGTTGTTCTAGAACATAATAGTAAAAAGACAGAGACATAAATGGCCTGACAAACACACACACAAACTCCTTTACCTTATGGTTACACTATATTGACCCCCATTGAACAGTCAATACACTACAAAGAGTGAATTCAGTACGGATGGTGCACGTTTTATTCTTCATACAAAATTGACTTACCAACATCAAATATCAATCACAGATGATATTACTTACATGTCAATCTATGTTCATACGGATTGTATTTGTTCAGATTGATGAAATGGTTATGCCGCTGATGCAGCAACTCCTGTTTGATAGTGTTGATTTCACAATGAATGAAACAAATCACGGCTGCACGTGGTCGAACATCATTGGAACGTGTATTCAAGTTTGTGTTTTAGTGATATTCAGTAAAAATGTTTGATTATTATTTTTAGATAAGTTCTGATTGGGAAAACTCGGTACAGAAGGATTTTGTCATGTTGTTTATGGCCTTTGTCAGGTAAGTATGACAGGTTAAAAAAAAAAAGTACGTGTGACCAGTTTTGGCATGCGGGCTATGTGATCAGATCAACACCACTGCTTAAAGGCAAATGAATCTACGTGCAACCTAAAAACACACCGTCAGCCTAAATATATATGAAATGGTGCAGGATCCAGTTCAGGTGGTGAACATACAATGTGCGCTCTCAGAGTGAAAGTTAGTAGGATGCCTAGTTCCAGTTTTCTTATGTGCATTTGTTAAATGGAATATGAAAAGGAACATGAAAATAATTTAAAAACAAAACAACCTGCAATACTCTTATGTGATGTACTGGGATTTATTCTAAAATACACAATAAGAGCGTGAAAAGCAAAAAAAAAAAACATGAGAAGAACTGGTTGCGACGTTTATCTTTAAAGAGTTTGTACACAGAGATTTCTAATCTGTGACCTTTGGCAGTCGAGAGCTCTGTTTCTCTGCTGAACATTAAAGAGTTAATCTCAGGTTAATCTCACTCACAACAAGCGCTCCTCCTCATGTTTAAGCTACATCAGATTACATCCGCATGCTTCAAGCTGTTTAAGTTCTAGATCTTTTCCAGCATGACGAAGACGGAAACGTCTAGTTTTCATGATGTTTGGGGTAATCGAGCCTTAAAGTGATATAATCCGGTGACATGAGATTACACAGAGTGCCATCTGTACCTCCTGCATTGCTATGGGATTAAATGTGACGTGGTCATAGATCCCGCTGCCCCACAATGTAACTGTTGCGACTCACCGTTGTGGAGTTCACTTCCTTGCGGCGGTCCGGTATCTCGGCTTTATTGGGGTTGTGGGCGGAGCTAACCATGGGGCTGGAGGGGGTGGGGATGTTGCGGGAGCCGACCGTACTGGTGCTCGTCTTGCGGATCGACAGCCGCTCCTCTTTAAGCCCCACCCCTTCGCCGACACCGCTGGGGCTCCGTTTGGGGTGCGTGGTCCCTGGAACAGCTGGGCCACCTTAAAGAGGTGAAAGAGTTTTCAGTGAGTGAATCCGCTCACCTCAAACCAGTAGGAGTGTTTTCATGTCCTCACAGAAGTCTGAGTGTCGCCGCTGGCGGTGGTACGTGGAGGCGCTGCGCTGCGGCTTGTGGCTGGAGGAGGACGAAGGTGCACCCGAGGAGGAAGAGGAGGTGGAGTGTTTGCTCGTCCCGTTGGAGATGGTTCCCGGTCGGACTCGGGCCAGACTTAGACTGCTGCCTGACCGGGACTCGGTGCCCTCCGTCTGAAAAGAAGCAAATATACAAAGACAGGACGCGTGAATTCACCTGAAGCCGTTTTATATCCTGATGAGAGTTCAACAATAAAGGACTTTTTCCACTGATTCAACAAGTATGTTTCATGTATTCAGAGCAGTTTGGGGCTCAATGTCTTGCTCAAGGGCACTTCAACATATGGACAGACGGGGGAATCAAACCATCAACCTTCCAAATGAGAAACAAATTGCTCCGCAAAGCCGCCAACGATGACAATTATCAGAAATGGACCCACGGATGCACCTTAAACCAAGAAAGAGGCTCCAATCAGCCAATCACATGTCGAGAGTCATTTTCCTCTCCATAGTGGAGTTACTTCAGTAGATTCTGCAGAAAATACTCAGGGAGAACATTCAAACCACAGCTCTGCTCTTTATGCCAACATTGCATGTCAGGGCTCGTCCCTAAACGTTCTCTCAGTACCATCTTACCCAGGAGTCTGCTGCTGTTTTAACATCGACTGCGAGAAACAAAAAACTTTTTCAAGAAACAACGAAAAAGAGAAAAAAATAATCTGCTAGATTGACTGTCAACAAGTGTGTCACAATCACCGGTAGGATCAAATAAAATTTAAGTAAAGTTTGACACAGAGTTGAATAAAAATAAGTTCAGGAACTCATCTGGGTTTATTTCAATTATTTAATTAATTAATCACAGAAAAAAAAAAAAAGAAAAAACATCCAAAAAAACAAAATTAATATAACATGGGACTCTTCTCATTACACACTTCCCGAAGCAGACAACAAACACAGACATTCTTTCAGACTTTCAATTCTACACAAAGCAACACGATGAAAATAATCAGCCTGTTTTCACATAGTTTGGTTTGTCACAAGCGGTTTCCAAATCACTTCCACAATCAGCGAGCACAAACACACTCGATGTGAAGGAGCCACAAGTGCTGCACTTCACATCAATAGATCGTGTTTGCCCACAGATTTTGGCTGGAATCTGCTCATTGACAATTGATTATAAGATAGTTGCATACTCTGAGTAAGTCGGCCATGTGCTAGGACCTGCTGCCCGTGGCACCTAGGTCTCCCTGGTAATGTGAAGTCAGTTGGCTATGTTGTAGAAACTCTTTGTGACGCAACAGCACAACTCCTGACGTTCAATACAGTAACGAGAGAAGAGGTAATGAGAGAATGAGAGAAGAGGATGCGGTCACCTCGTTCTTGCGTCCCAGCAGCAGGTATGTGGCAGTGATCTCGTTGTACTTCTGACTGGCCAGCGAGTCTCGGATCTCCTCTCTGTTGAATCCCATCCCCACCATCACATCTGAAACAAGTGGTCAAGATCTCAATGAGTGAAAACTCCAGTAACTGACTAACGTCACGTCAGTAATCTGCATTAATCACATTACAGGTAAAACACACTTAAGTGTTCATTTCTAACGCATTATTCACAACGAGCCTCGGATGGGTTGTGAAATGAGTTTTAATCTTGAAACTAAATAATTGAAAACCAAAGCAAAAAACCAAAGAGACTTCTCACCGATCCGGCCGGTGTCGTTAAAGTCTTCTCCAGGCTCGATGTAAGGTTTCAGCTCTTCGCTGTCGTAGCCCACATTGATCCACTTATCTCTCATTATTTGCTAGAGAAAAAGATGAACCGACAAAAATGGGCTTGATAAAGATGATAACACAAGTGTTGATACTAACAAGTTATGACTCTTCCTGTAAAACCGGCAGCTTGTTAAAACACTGTTATGAATTCAAAACCCGTCTGCAACTATAACTTCAATGCTGTTTGAGCAGAACGGAGCTTCGTCCTCACTTCCAGCGAGCAGCGCTTGGTGGGGTTGAGCACGAGGAAGCGGCGCAGGATCCCCTCGCAGTCTGTGGACATGTAGAAGGGCACGCGGTATTTCCCCCTCAGAACTCGCTCCCGCAGCTCCTGAAGGCAACACACACATTTATCCACAGCGTGACGTTACAGTACAGGGACGCTGAAGCCATAAACATCCTCACAGTGTTTTATTGTTGGTGATTTAACTCGGTCAGCTCACTTAAAGAGACATTCAATCAGTGTAGAGAAAAATGCTGAAGTCTTTAGAGGACATAAAGTTGTACAGAGTGCTCACAATAAAAAGAACTCTGAGAATGAAGATGCACCGGAACCACTGCATGACTATCTCCCCCGAACTGTCCTGCAGCGCGGAGCGAAAAGGTGCGGACCTTATTTTTCAGGAATGAGTTTAAATATGTTGTCCAAACTTACAAAATCGATATTATTTAGGCTTTCGTGAGACTACAGGTTCAGTTCCAGAAGTTTCCCGTCTATATTTCTGGAAAATCAGGATTGAAGCTTTCTTAAATCTTTAGCACAGAGAGGCTCCAATGAATATGAACCACTTTTTTAGTTATGCTGTTTTATGTTTAGACTGTTGTGTTTAGTGTACTGAGCTTTTTCCACTATTTTAGTGTTATATGGTATCTATTTAAAAATGTTTACAAAGAAAAGAAAATACAACAATAATGCTATTACTAATAATCTGAGGAAATTAATAAATGAATTAGTATTATCATATTATCATTATTATTAATAACAATATTAATGATAAATCCATTACTGAACTTAACACCTTCAAAAGTCACCTGTTCGGAACACAAACGTATTTCTTTCATTATGTGCTCTTATTATTGGCTTTTAATGATGTTTTTCCATTTTATGTTGCTGATTTTATTATGATGTAAAGTGTCTTTGAGTGTTTTAAAAAGTGCTATACAAATATAATCTATTATCAATAATAATAATAGTTATAAAAATAGCTGTCTGTAAATTATATATGAGCAAGCACTGTATGAAATTAACCCTATGAACTCCACCGATGAGGCATTTATTACACCTTTTATATCAAAATCTCTTGATTCAAACAAAGAATATAAATGAGGAGAACTGAGATTGTCAGCTTCAATATTCTGCTGAGTCATGGTGGACTTGTGGCCAACGTATCCCACCTGAAAGGTTTTAACTTAAAGTGTGAAGACGTTTTCTTGAGGGGCTTCATAAAGAAACATCTACCTTGCCAAATCCATGATTATTTAAATCAATTTAATGAACTATAATTCTCATCTCTCCCAGCAGTAGAAGTGCAGGAAGTCTCTTTCAGTCCCACTCAAGCAGATTAACTTGTTGTCCCTCACTTTCAGGTTCTGTCCGTCGAACGGCAGCGAGCCGCTGACCAGCGTGTAGAGGATGACCCCCAGACTCCAGATGTCCACCTCTGGGCCGTCGTACTTCTTCCCCTGGAAGAGCTCCGGCGCCGCGTAAGGCGGCGAGCCGCAGAACGTGTCCAGCTTATTACCGGCGGTGAACTCGTTACTGAAGCCAAAGTCGGCGATTTTGATGTTGGAGTCGGCGTCGAGTAACAGGTTCTCCGCCTGCAGGAAGCAAGTTGAAGTGTGAAGAGACGACACAAAAAGCTGCAACTATCAGGCGTTACTGCTGAAGATCTGTGACCGGAGTTACTTCAGTTCATCCTGGTTTTGGTCTAATTATGGAATTAGCTTCTGCACTTTTGAACAAACTCACCTTCAAGTCTCTGTGAACAATGTTCTTCTGATGACAATAGTGCACAGCTGAGACAATCTGAGGAAAAAGAGAGAGAGAGACACAATGACCTCAGGCGAGGGAAGATAATTACACTTAATGCTGCACGGACACATAAACGGAAGCTGAGCTTGGAGCTCCATTCACACGTTCACACGCCCGGCTCATAAAATTCAAACATTAACACATGAAGCCCACGACTGGCTCACTCGTTGTGAAAACGCGTCGAGCACAGACCTCTGACTCAACCCAGAGGTTCACATGGTGTGAGAGGAGATTATATGAAATACAGTGACTGTTAATGGTGCTTTTGATGTTACTGTTGAGACCCACTGGCAACAAGACGAGTCGCAAAAATAAAAAACACAACTTTGACGATGACAAAAAATGTTTTGTGGCTTTAAAAAGTATTGAGATGACCTTCAGAAAGTCCTCAGGGTTGAAATGTGTGTTTGTGCTCTGTTGCGTCTCTGAGCCGGGAGAATGAGCAGCGGGTGACACCGACCTGTCTGAACTTGGCTCTGGCCTCTTTCTCCTTCATCCTGCCGTGAGCCACGAGGTAGTCGAACACTTCGCCTGCAAGACAAACGCCAGAGTACAAACCCGGGTCAGTCATCAACACACATCACCGGCACTGGCGCTCACGTTAAGCACTGCTCGTCCACGTTTCCCGGCTGACCTGGACTCGTACCAGCAGCGATAAACTGAGGCCGCCTCGATTTTATGACGCGTTTATCATAAGTATTCATGTCGGCTGATTAAAGTGCGTTTAAATCTGATTTTCTGTCTCAACATGTCCAGTTTTGATGTTTAATACCAATTTACTCAAATAAGTTAAACATTTCACAATTCTTTATTTCAGTATGCCTTTCATTCTCCATGTTAGCTATACGATATGAGATAAAGATGCAATAATGTTGTGACTGCTGTGATTATATGATCAGTTGTCTTTTTGTTGCCTCCTAATTTAGACCGACTGTGAATGAGCCATATTATTTATATTTATATATTTTTAAGCATTTTTAAACATGTGGTTAAATTTTTCAGAAGTAGCACAGTTTATTGGCTTTTTATTCCATTTTTATACTTCTGACTTTTGCCCACTGGGGATGAAAATATTAAAGCTGTTGATCGATTGAAAAACATTTCTACTTATTAATTGCCCAGTTTTTATGACTTTATCTAAATTATTTCCCCTGTCTTTCAGACAATACATTTAAACACATTTCTAATGCAGTTTAGTCGCTTTATGTTGAACATGCTTCATATGTTCTGCACAATCTTTGTGAAATAATCACAAACACATTTTCGTTTCACACTTAAAGATTTGTCATTGGATCTTTCCAACACACACACGTGGCTGTATGCTCGTTAATAAAATGATAGATTTGCGATGTATTGTGTATTCCTGTTAGAGATCATAAGAGAGGCTTTGATCATCTGTTACCTGGCACTGAATAATTAAACAACTGATTAAACATCTTCTCAACGTTGAAATTTTTGTAAACTGAACTTGATTATTAGCAATTTTCCTTCGTATTTAAAATCATGGCGTTTTTGAAAATACCGAGCATGAATTCAAAATGCATGGAAACATAATGTGACTCAGTCATTTACAATCCGTACATCAGATATGTTGATATCACTATAGCGATTCATTTTTCCTAATTCCTAATCATATTTTTCTTTAATATTTAATAATTTCATGTGTCATTTTGTCTTTTGCAGAATGTACATTCATTTATATGCACTTTGTGTGCATCCATATAACCAGACATCTGAGAGTGTTTTATTTAACTGTTGACAAGTGTTAGTTAGCAGGCATGTGTTTGAACAGTTTGCGTAACTTTGGTGTTGAATCCTGGTCTTTTTATCTTCTGTTAGCGTTTTGTTTTCTCAAACCGACCAGATTTGAGCAGAGTGGCTCACTATCCGGCTTTCTGCAATGCTCAGAGCGACACATTTATCAGATTCAAGTGTGTTGGAGCAGAAACACACAGAGGACTGTGGCCCACTTCTTCTGTCGAGATTTAACTTCTTGCAAACATGTTCATAAACCGTAGAAACATTATATGAGTGACTGACATAGTAAAAGTTGGTGTATGCATGAATATAACCATAAAAGTTTATGAAGGAACCATAAACCTCACATAGTGCTGAAACTTGACATATAAACTCATTCACATTGCTTGTTTTGAACACTCGGATCGTGTGTCTGAAAGTTTTTGGAGCTTTAAAAATTGCAAATTGTTCTTGAGTCATACGTTTAACCTCAGAGATCCTAAACAGTGGAAAACAGGCCTGGAGAGCTGCTGCTTCCTTATTAGGCACCAGGAGAGAGAGATAAGAACACATGGAGAGAGAGAGATGAAAGGATCATGAGGAGAGAAGGAAAGAAAATAAAGACACCGCAAAAATAGAGCACGAGGAAAAAAGAGAAAGAAGTTAAAGGAAACATGCAGTGAAGTGACGACTTGCTGGTTTTTTTTCGGGCACAGACAAGTTCTTTCTCATGAAAGTAGATAATACACCATAAAATAGTGCAGAAGTAAGAAATGTAATATTTGGCAGTTAGGATGTCACTCACCTCCGCTGGCGTACTCCATAATCAGGTACAGAGTCTTTTCCGTTTCAATCACCTCGAATAAATGGACTGTAACACAGAAAATAAACAGGTTGACACAGAAACATCAGCGAAGAACAGAGATGCAGAGACGTTAGAGTCACTCACCGATGTTTGGATGGTTCAGAGTTTTCATGATGCGTACCTCTCGAAACAGCTGAAGAAAGAGAAGAAATCATCATAAGTACAAATAAAGGAAAAGGGAAGCTAATTATTGAAGTCAAAGAGAATCTGAATTCGTCCAACTTATATACAGAAATATATTAAAGTATTAGGTTCACTATGAATACACAGAGAAAAAAAACTGATTACATATACACCAAATATTCACAAATAAGGAAAAACAAAAACAATGAGAGAGAATAAATAAATATATTATTATCATTAGTAGTAGTAGTAGCAGCAGTAGGAGTAGTAGCAGTAGTAGTGGTAATAGTAGTAGTAGTAATAGTAGTACTAGTTATTAGAAAAATTGTTGTGGAAATAGGAGCAGTAATAGTGGTAGTCTATGACGTAGTTGTAATAGTCGTAGCAGTACTATTTGTACTCGTAGAAGTGAAAAGTTGCATCTATAATAGTAGTTTATGTAATCGTAGAAGTTGTAGTAGTTCATGGAGCAGTTGTAGTAAATGCTGTAGTCAGCGGTGTAGTCATAGTAGTAGTAGTAGCAGCTATTAGTAGCTGTAGTAGTAGAGGAAGTTGTATTTGTGGGTTTTGTGGCATTTAAAGTCGGGTTCATTAATAACACAAGATGTACAGGACAGACTGAAGCTGCAACATAAATCATTGATCCCAGCGATTGTTAAATACACGAATTGAGAGACAGAGACAGGCACACACACAATTAAAAAGGTCTTTGTCATCATGACTACATCATTTTTTTTAACCACTAGAAATAGGAGAACCAATTGTACTTGATTCTGTTTGTTTGATTTAATATGAAAGTTATAAAGTGGTGATCCTATAATGCAACGAAATGAATGTGTGTCACTTCTTCAAATCTGTTTTTGAGCTTGTTGGGCCAGAAAACTCATTCCTGAGATTAAATTTCATTCAATCATGACAGC
>OMNM01013196.1:3567-22357 GCA_900302745.1 Parablennius parvicornis | reverse complement strand
CAACTATTTAGCACATTTGCAGTCATGAATATAGAATCTCATGTCTGTGGTCAAACAAAATACTGGTAAGAATGAATGTTAATACCTTCATGTACAACACATTTGCTCCTAGTTGTTGGGTAACTTTTCCCACCAACACATTCAAATCTACAATTTTATGCTTATTTGTAACGGCTTTGTGTTCAATTCAATCACTCCATGGTGACCTTAAGCAAATTAACATGGAAGTAGTACCTCGGGCAGTTCTTTCCTATTTTAAAAAAGCCTAATGCATGCAAAACTGCAATAAAAAAAAAAAATTTTGAAAATGAAATTTGAATGAGAAAATTAGCAGACTATATTCAGGATCTGAGTAAAGTTTTCCTCCCCACAGCGCATTTGTTTCACATATCATCTTGTGGATCTAGATTTGACAAACATGAACATCTCTAATGACCAACTATAGATTAACCTTAATTGTTTGTTCTTTTGGCAAATAAGAGATGTCTGAGTGCAGCTTCTTCTATATAAGGACAGCATTTTGCTTAAAGTCAGATTAAGAGGGGAATCTTGATTGTTTTAATTTCGGACACAATTCCAATAAAACACGATTAGTCTGTCATTGTCAGCACAGTGCATCTCAGTTGAATTGAGTCCAGTCAACATTCCTTTTCTCTGAAGCATGATCAGAAAACCTTCATTTACTCCTATTAGAGCAATGCCAAGTCTTGAGAGTGTCTCTGCTCGTTTTACCTGTCGGTATGGTTCTCAAGCAGACTTCAAAACGTGAACACGACCATCAGTCCTACAATAAATGGATCACCTAATTCAGCCCTGATTTTCTTCCAGTTGGCAATTCATCCTCTGTTGATTATTCAAAAAGCAGCATTCAACGCCTGATGGTATATGTGTGCGCTTTGGCAATGGGCATTAACAATAGCAAGCTGTGAGCGACACGTAAGGAAAGTATTGTCTTTTTTCAACAATCCAAGGCTGCTGAACAAAACATTTAAAGTGTAGTCATGAATATAGAGTTCTTGTAAGTATGTAAGGACCGCAGTTTCACCAAGTGGCTAAACTCCATTCTCGACGCAGAATTATGTGGAGTGTTTATTGGTAAAGCTTTCAGAGCGACATAAAGACAAAAAAACATGACAAAAAGTAATCAATATGATTTTACACCTGAATATCACACTCTGCTCATCACTACACACATCAGAATGACCTTAACTGTATTTGCAAGTACTTTATAAGGTTCTAGTTTGCCAAAAGGTCTCTTAATGAGGCAAGTATCTCCTCTCAACTTGTCATTGCAGGCCAATTTTTTCCTGGTTTGACTGACAGGAAGTGATGAGTTAATAAACCCTGGGAAAATAAAGCTTTCAATTTAAGATGAACACGTGATACAATAGTATTTGTGGAGAACATTGTATAATACTGCAGGAAAACAAGTTATTTTTACGTATATCACACTGGAATGTGAGGAAATCTGAGGAATCTGAGGAAAAAGATAAGATGATAAGACCAGGATTTCACTCTGACAGAGGAGAAGTGAGAGATACACCCTGCCTGCTCCACTCGTCTACTCCTTAGAAACTTTTTCTCTTATTTTTTTTTTCCCCACACGAGATCAAATCTTACACCCTCATAGTGACGAAAGCTACCTCTCCAGCAGACCTGGCAAAACACATCTATCAAATGTATTTTAAAACATAGGTAATGTGGAGCTGGCATCTCTTACACAGAAAGAATAAAACTCAATTAACACTACAGTCACAATTACTCTGCACCTTGTCTCACACTAAAGGAATTTCTTGATGAACGCTGGTTTGTTGTCTTTGCTTTGGAAAAAGAACACTATTGTGAGTATGACAAACATACGCAGCTGCTACAGTACTTATAGGGAAACAAATAATTAAAGCCTTAAAAGAATGAAATGAGTCCAACCGCACATTTTGTGAAGTCGTGTGGACAGAGGATGAATGAACGATCGGGTTCAAACTAAAATTGGTAATGTTGAATGACAAGCACAGCAGACAGCTACACAGATTGAAACGTGTGATAATACAGACGGGCACATGTCCAGACTGAACAAATTGAGAATGCTTCAGGTGAAAACGCATCATTTTTTTGCATTTTCGTTTCAGAAAACTTTTACGACGATGTTTCAAAAATGAAGACTGAAAACAATGTTGTTAGAATGCTGGGCCACCTTTGTTGGTTGTTTTTGTAATGAAGTCACACACACACACACACACACACAAAGCATTGTGGGAATGACCGGACTGACCTGGATGATATTCTTGGTGCGTATAAATGATGGTTTTAAATGGGGAAATCTGAATTCAGACTGAAAACAGTGACCGTGTAAATGCATTTATGGTTTGATAATGTCTGGAATGTTTTTAAATTAGAGTAAAATTCTCAATGTTTGTGTTTATGAATATGCAAATGAATACTATAACCTGCTACTTCTAAGGGTTTTTGTTTGTAATCTTTTTGTCTCTCAATTTTGTTTCCCTCCACTTTGACAGACATCATGGAAAAGCTTCCAAACACAGGACCTAGTTTCATGTAGTTTATCAACTGAACAACTTGGTGTTTGGTTCAGTGTTCCACTTTGTTTTTCCTGAGTTTTCATACTTTTTTTTTTTTTTTTGTCTCCCCGGCATCTCTCTCCCTGCCCCTCGTGTTTTTGTGTTGTTCACTCATCTCTTGTCAATTCTCTATTGTTTCCTTCTTTCTTTTTGTGCACCAATGTCTCTGCATAATTCTGTAGATCTCACTTCCCTTTGGCTCAGTTTTGTACACATTTAGTTTTACCAACCTGTGTTTTTTTTTTTTTTTTTACTCTTTCCAATGTGTGTGGTTTCTACTTGTGCTGATCAGCCCTGCCACTGATTGTCTTCATCAAGTGCTGCGTCAATTTATCTTACTGCTCATGTTTTTTTCCCCCTTCTACAGTGTCTTTTCTTATGATTCTTTCTGCAATTTTTAATTGTCCCAATAAAGATTACTTTTTGTTTTGGCCCCGAACAAGAAACTATCTTAACCTTTAAATGAAAACAAATTTTTTCCACAAACATTGTCAGACCATTTGAATATTCATACTTTAATTTGATACATAAATGGGGCTCAAGTTGTGTTCTCATTTGAAAATTAAATTGAAAAAAAATTCCCTTTCTCAAAGTTAGCTGTGTTCTGTTTTTTGAGAAGTGCAGAAATAAGTCTAAAGAGTATAAATGGCAGCTGGTCCAAATACCCAGAAGTCATAATGAGTTTTAAGGCATCAATAAATAGTCATTAAAAAATAAATAAATAAGAAAACCAAAGTCAATCACCAGCATAAAAGTTGCAAATGATAAATGTTTTTAGTACATTTTTAATAAGGATTCTACTGCTTGTTTCCACACACTACAGAGTCTAAAGTGGTCTGGAAGTGAAATGAGCTGCAAATAGCTATAGCTGCAAAATAAAATCTACCTCTGAAAAATGTATTACATTTTAGATTTAAACAAAAGATGCTCGTCATGTAGCAGACCGTCATCCTTCCTACTTCTTCAAACAGTCATGACAGCCTGTGAGTAAAGGCAGAGCAAACTCTGGACAAGCCATCAATCAACCTCAAGCACATTTGGACTGTGAGAGAAAACTAAAGTACCCACAACAAAAGAAAAGAAAAGAAAAAATATCTTATGCCCACACAGGTACAACAACTCCACAAGTCCAGATTGGCGCCAGGGACGTTGTCCGTGTGAGGAGAGAGCAGCACCCACTGAATCAATGGCCGTTTAGTTCTATAGTGACACAGAGGGGCTTCTTCACTGTGCTGATGGATGATTTGGGAGATTTACAATAAAAGGCCAGTGTCTTTCATCAACCTTTCTAAGACATACAGTGGTAGAGCCCACTTGGGGGCTTGATCATGCCTGGTCCAGTCTGGGCTGTAGCCGTTTCTCCTTGCTTTTTTTTTTTTCTTTTGATGATGTGCAGCAGGACTGATGCTTTTTATTTGAGGGAGTGCCGACTGGTCCAAGTGATCATTAAAACGTTAAAGTCTTTGGGTTGCAGTCTGCCCAACAGGCAGTAGAAACATCTCGCTGTAGGGTGTGACACAAGTCTTTTAATCAGACTCTATCTTCCATTCTTTTTCTGCATGGTTTCTGTTGCTCCATCCTGTCCTGAGTGAGAAAGTGTGTGGTGTCATCAATCATTTCAAGACGTGGTGAACATTTCCCTGCATGCAGCCAAGGAGCACTGAAACCTCTTACTTATAAATTCAATTCCAAACATTGTTCTCAAATCTGTAGGGAATAAGTCTCCTTCTTTTCAAATGCTTTAAGCTGTGCATGCTGTTGTCTTCATGATATTATATTTATCCAAATTAATTTTTTTGAGGATTTGCATTCTTCAGTGTTTGCAGAAGCAAATTATTCAAGAATTCTGCTTTGGTCAGAGAGAAGGCAACAACTCCAGTGAAGATACGGCAAGCAACACGTAAAAAAAAAAAACCAAGTGTAATTGTTTCTTGTGCAAAAGCTAATTTTATATAGATGTGTTTCATCATATTATTTTAACATATATATTCAAATTAATTCAGATCATATGCAGTCTCCTTACAGGCTGGTTGTTTTTTTCCGATATTACTGATTCTTCTCTTCTCACTTCCACCTTGAAGTCGGGTTAGGGGAGAGCTGCTGCCCCACCCTTCACCAATCACTTTAAAGCTGCAATGTGTTATTGGGAACACACAAAGGACAAACATCAAAGCTAAGGTCCCAGCTTGTCAGCAGTCGCCATACTGCATTGGGTACTGTATCATTAAAAGCAAAGGGGCATAGTGACAGGGACAAGAACATTAGGGCATAAAGGTTACTGGAAAACGCATAGTAACACTCACATCACCTCTAATGGAAGGTGAGCGCTTCTCCTTGAGTGATCAAAGACCCGACTGAGAATCATATAAAACTGAATGGACTCGGGGAGAATAATGATTAATTTAAAACACACAAAAAAAGATATGATGCCAATAGAACAACATACAAATAAACATGCCCACATGCACATAAGCAACTGACACCGCATCCCTAACCCTTCAGTGGATGAACGCGTATAGAAGAAGTAGGGGTAAGCCAAGTTTATTTATATAACACCATTCAGATTCACAGTGCTTCACAAAGCACACAATACAGTGCAGAGTTATAGGAGCTGGATGGATGGATTAACCTTTAAGACTGTTTTCAATAAGTGAAAGGAAACTGAAAAACCATATTGCAGACATGAATGTTATTAAGAGATGAAGCCTACCTATTCACGATTATATATAATTTGTATTAAATGCTATATTTGGCACACAGAATCAGATGTATCTCTTGATTTTGACTTAAAAATTTCTCTAGTTGGGATACATCTCTCTATTTCTTCAAATAGTTCAAAAACCCAGTATTGGTACTGTCCTGTGACATTAGTCCTTTGCCAAACAGAACTGTAACTCCAACTCACTAGATGCATTTTGTTGATTAAAAACTCACATACTGTCCCTTGCATTTGTATGTATACAATGCATATGATCAAATGTTTTTATATTATTTCATATACCCATGGTAAAGCAAGAGAAACATGAATGCGAGAGAAAATTATAGATGGTAAAAAAAATATATATTTTGCCTTTGTAATTTTCCTTCAATTATGCCACCCTTTGATACACCCCTCCACTTGGCTATAATTCAGCGGCTCCATTTTCAGTGACTCTACATCGGCCAGTGTCAGACCAAACAACAACACTAACATCAACAACAACAACCACTGGCTGATGAATGACTGCTGAGATGGAGACGGGGATCGAAGGGATTGATCCGTGCCCTGCTATCTCATCCCTGTTTTTACCCTCTGTCAAACAGGTGCCAAGGGGAGATGGATTCTGTCTGCCCAAGGAGTGGATTAATGGCGGGACGAGGGGGAGGGGGGAGAGAGGGGCTGGGCTGTGCCCCGAACCCAGCTGAGTGGTACTCTCCTCTGGGCATAATGGAGGTAGCAGAGGTGTTATTGACAAGGGTCCAGGAGAAGAGGAGGCGCCAATGCCTCAGGAAGAGCAGAGAGAGGAGGAACTCTCTCCACCCGCGGGTGCACACACATCTACATGCTGCTGCAACCCGTCTCCCACAGTACCTCCAGCAGACACAATGATGGATGGCTTGAAGGCTCAGCCTCTCATTCACCTTTGCTCAGACTTCTTGCTCTGTGAATTGTGTAGCTGAGGTAATGAATATGCAAGCATGCAGAGATGATGTTCATATGCTCAACACAGAGTTTATGAATTATCCATTGCGCCGAGTTAATGACACAAACATCACCCTTTGTTCAATTTCCATTGACTTATTGTGTGCCAAATTAATTGCCCGGCTTTCAATTACAATGGATATTTTTAGTGCGTGGAGATGTATTCTGTAAACACAGATTACATTACTCTAATTGAGGGAAAAGAAACTATGTCTAAATCATCCCTGATATCACATCAGCGCTAATAGCAAAACAAATGGAGCGAGCATGTTCGTCTTTGCCAACAATAACTCAATTAGCAATAATGCGATGCATTTAACGTCCAAGTAGTGGCACTTTATTGGTATTCGGCGAAAACTTTGAAGGTCGCCGTGCAGGCTCTGCTTGTGTGGAAGTGGTTACAGATGCACTTGCTGGCAGAAGAGGCCCCGAGTGTTGTGAAGGAGTAGCGGAGAAGCTCAGTATGCTAACGGCATCCATTTCTCCCTCTCAGCACATCTCTCCTGTGAAACATCACTGACAATTTCTCAGTGCAGCAGAAGTGCTAATACTGTTTTTTTTTTTTTTTTTTTTTTTTTTTTTTTTAGAGAAGACGCTCAGCAAGACAACAGGGTGTGCCCCCATCTCAGATTAATGAGGGCTCAAATGCAAGCAGACAGCAATGGAATTAACAACCTCATCTCCGTCCATATCCACCTCGTCTCCTCTCTGCATTTCTTGTCTTTTTGTTTTCTCAAGACTCATGCGACTAATTAAAGAAACTGCTCCGTGAAACACGTGCTTCCTCCTCATCACCTCTCAGTCCTTTATCATTAAAATAAAATAAAGCGATTGCTATCCACCTCTGCTCCATTTCCCACTTATGACAAGACATATCAGCTGGCATTTGCTGGCATGTTGAGACCTTGTGCAAGGATCGTCACACATGTGAAAAATAAAGAAAGCGAGAAAAGCTATGAGTGAGTACCCGCTGTGATTCACAGATTGACGAGATCTAAAACAGCTGGAGGGAAAAACTACGTCACAGGAGAATCTGATTAGGTGTAATGTAGAAGGTGAGATAAAGCATCACCTCTAAAATATAACAAATCAAAGTCATGGACGCCTGGATTATTTTAAGGGCTCTAATGAAGTAGCGATAAACACTTAAGATCGCAGGCAGAGTGATGCCTGTTGTCTGTGCATATTACAAAAAAAAAGAAAAAAACGCCAGAGGCAGAGACTTCACAAGCACATGAGGTGCAAGAAGCACAGTATCTGTGACTTTAACCTCAGGCTGTTATAATTGCAACACCGGCAGTATGCAACGTATTGTCAACAAGTCCCATTACCGTACAAAAGTCCACCTTCCACTATCCGTCAGCTCATTTCATCATGAAAATACACCACAAGTATCATTTATACAAGGCTAAAGAGTCAAACCAACCAGCTGGACACTGCAGTTTTCAGCAAACAGACACTGTGCTAAGAATTATTTTCAGCAGCAATATATCACGCAGGCGTGCCTTTACAGCTGCGAGGTGTTGTATGTTGAGTCTCCTCAAAATAATCTACTGTGAAACTGTTCGTTTTAATGAAGGAGCATGTCAGCAAGTGCAGCAACACATATGGAGAGCTCCATCACAGTTGTTAGCGTCGCTATTTTCATGAGATTTGTTAAAAATAAACACTTGAATACTCAGTCAGTTACATGTCTTAAAGTTCCCCAAATAATGAACTCGATCAAAAACCTTAAACGTGTTTGATTAAAGAGAAACCATTTTGGAGATGTTGATTTAAAAAAAAGTGCAATAAAATCAAAGTTATGTTTTTGGCAACATTATTAAAGGAGTAATGGATGTTTCATTTAAAAAAGCAGTGACTCGAGTGACTGGCTCTATAAAAACAAAAAGGCCCAAATATTATTGAAGAAAAATCAAATCAGATTCTAACAGAATATAAAACTGGAAGAAGAAATCAACATGTTTGCTTGTGGATGGATAGATGAAATTTATGTGAATTGCTGAACCTCCATATCGAGTTTTGTTATTTAGTAGCACAGTCTTTAAAATTTTGAACCTCTCAAGTAGAATGCAAGTGACTGATAACACTGAGCCCATTTACATTCACAGTGAAGATCATTTTCTGGAGTCGACAACTTGAGTGGAAAAACAAAAGGCAAAAAATATGCAGCAGAAGAACGTTGACAAAAATCAATTTCTGGAGTGAAGAGCAGACAAAATTCACCTTAAATGCAAAACTTCAACACAGCAAACACTTAAAACATCAACAGGACAAGACAAGAGTTTTAAACATAAAGGGAAGTTCCAGTCTTTTATAAACGTACAAAATAAAACAAAGGTTTTACAAAAATTATAATCAGATTACTCCCAGCCAACACATTTTTGTGATCATAATTGGACAAGCCGATATTTAGCATGCAACTGAACCAACAGAATAGAGAAGAGTAAAATATTGATTTCTTTTAGACATGTCTTGGGTGAATTCCTAGTGAACGAACAAACACAGAGGTTGGCATGCCTTGGTTGGTAGAATGGTCGTCTCCCAATCTGAAGGCTGCAGGTTCGATTCCTATCTCCACCACTGAACCTCAAATTGTTCCCAGTGGATTGACGCGCAGCAGCAGCCTCCATTGTTTTGTGATTGTGGTGAATGTGATTAGCATAAAGTGCTTTGGGACTGCTCACGCAGTTGAAAAGGTGCTGTATAAGTAAAGTCCATTTATCATGACCACAGTAGTCACCACCTAGCACATCTGAGTACAACACTTTATCTAAAGAATGAAGCCGTCTGGCAGTTCTAAATTAACCTCTGCCAAGCAACTAGTACAATACCAGTTAGACCTCATCTTCTACTCTTATAGATCCTTCTGTAGAAGGATTAAAGGGTCGTTGTGCCCAAGAAATGCCATTCATTCATGAGAGAAAGTAGCAATATAGTGAGGATGGATGTGTGGGTGGAACTGGGATTGGGATTTAAGCGATTTGCAGACAAGGCAGAGGCATGAGCCGGAGGTTTGGCGGGTGCCTGATGGATCGTTTTCTTTGAACATGCTAGAGGACTTGGAGTACTTTTTCTACTGTCCCCAATTGTCCCATTTGTCTGTGTCACAGGACAACACAGATATGCTTGAGTAAAAGAAGAAATTCATTCTGAAACAGTTTTTACCGGAAAGCACAACAATGTAATAATAACCTCAATCTGCTTCTCTATCGCAAGTAAAAATTCACAAGCAATTCCTTAAGGAAAGCTACGTTCAAACATTGAGGATTAAACTGATTAAAAGTGCATTTTTTCGTCAATAAATTTTTACAATAATTTTCATATAAAAATATAAAGCCCTCTAGTGAAGCAAAAGCATTTTGTCACTTTGACCATTGTCTTATATTTATAAGCATTAAACGAGTAAAGAGCTCTTGTCCCTTAATGTTACAGAAACAATGGGTTTTGAGCTAATTTGACATAAGATTAATTCTAAGAAGTACGTTATGCAGCATTTAGAAATCAATAACCTTACAGGAGCTTTCCATTAAAGTGATCTAGCAATAGGTCGAGTCATGAATGTCCTGTCTGAAAATCATTGAGGCATGTTGGGGAGGCTGAAAAATCATGCAATTTGTGTGAAGAGGTCAATTAGCATAAATGGAGCTTATCGGCCTAGTGGTTAGCCTCCCTGCCTCATGGAGAGAAAGTACCCAGTTTCAATCCCGTCTCTGGTTGGGGCCTCTCTCTGTCAAAAAAACCACCATTGATGGGCTGACATGTCTGTGGTGGAGCCAGTTTTCACCCATAGCCACCTGGGATCTGTGTCATATGAGGATCATGAAGATTGTATTTTTGTGAAGGCCGCAATATGCTTTACTAATACAGGAAAGTTAAACAACCGCAAGAAAACAAGGGACACAACAATGCCGGACTACATGCTCTGGTCGAGCTGCAGGGTCATAGACCTATATAACTGAGTTCTATAGAAGTCTATGAGCTGGAGTCTACTTCTAAATTTCTATGTGCTCAGCATCATCTTCTGCATTTTTGGTGTATTTGGTAAGTCCCAGTTCATAGTGACGTGTGGACAGAATATTTTTTTAGAGAATGCCGGGGAGAAAAAAAAAAAAAGATTTTAGCTCATGTGGACGGGGCATAAATCAGGGGTCATTAGGTAATTTTTATCTTGAGAGGTACTTCAATGTTATGCAGGAAAATAAGAGACAACGTGTCACATTCCTCCTCAATAATTAAGATCGTTTGTTTCCATTCGACACTCATTTGAAACATTTCCTGCAGGCTACCAGACGCCTTGTCTCGTACCTCCCTCATTGGGTTGAGGGATCCAATACTGTGTGAGGCAAATGCTTAGAGGTCTTTCAGATGTGTCAGTAATGGCAACATGATCCAAACCCTAAGCTACACAGGTCATATCCAATGGCATCAAGAGACAATCTTGCTCAAGTTTATAAAATTTTCAGTCAGTTGAATCCCATCAGAGGAATCTACGGAGTTGCACCATCTCTGCACCTCTTATTTCACTTCCTCCTTCTAAACCAAGCAGACAAGTCGTAACTGACATTGATGTCCGTCCAGATTTATTCATATCAAATGCTGAGAAATATAATAATAGTATAAAAGGCAGGTTTCTGGGGATATTGAATCCAAAGAGTTGGAAAATTGTGATGTTTATGACGACTATCTCAGCTGAACACCAAAAACATGACTGGATCATCACGGACACCTAAAGATTTGAAACAAATACAAGAAACAAATACAAGAAAAACTTCAAGAAGTTCTTGACCTGTGATGTTTGGCAGCTGACTGATGATGAGGTCGTCTTTGATTGAACGACGTGAACATGTGTCAAACTTCAAGCAAGTCCTTTGAGTTGTTCCATATGCATTGCATGAACGAAAAATCATCACATCCCTGTGACCTTGACATCTGACTGAGGAGGGTCACAGGAATCAGTTCATCTTTGAATCAGAGTCAACAAGCGTGCAGAAAATAAAAAATTGCCCCAAAGGCATTTCTTCAGCTTGCACATTGAAGAGTAAAATGCCTCCAGCCGTCAACATCATGGAGGCATAAACAACCAGCTCATCACGGCGCTGATAACCTCAGATGATTCCAGCAGGGTAGCACAAAATGATGTAACCAGCAATCACCAGCTCATAAATGTATGGCTTGAAGCACAATTAATCCTTTCCTTGTGTTGTACTATGTGGCGTTGATTACAGTCACTGACCTTGTTGCAGTCTGTGCCTCTCAAGTACAAGCGTTCAGGTCGCAGAAGTAGCCATTAGTTTCTCTAAAAAGACAATTAACTGGTCATGCTTGAAAAATTCAGACGGCTGTTTACAAGAACTCATGCTGTAAAGATTGGACAAATTCCTGACCTTTTAAGGACTTCTGACAATGTAGGCACTCCTCACGGATAGCCAATGTGACGCCATAACATTCATGTTCTGTTTCGGAAGGAAAAAAAACTAATCTTTTATGTTTAATTGTCATTAGCAGTCTTCAGGATCTTTACCATTCCCTGGGAGGCTTAATGTCACAGCTCAACAGAAGCAGCCAATTTTCATAACAATGTTGTGCAACAGAAGAACAAGAGGAGCTGTGGACGTTTTCAGACTGCACAGAGAGCGTTGATGAATGTCTCAGCTGTGGATGAAGTCACATTATAGTGATGTAAGAGTTTCAGTTTCTTATGACAACTTCTCTGCTCGATACCGAGTTGTCTTAAAATATGTAAAGGAAACCCCAGGAATACACTTATTTTTTTTTTCCCCCCAGAGAGACGGATGAAAGATGGAATTCACTCACAGAAGCTCGTGGAACCAGGGCCAGTCACGACTCTCGCTCGCTCTATAAAAACATATTGGACTTATTTCCAAAGATGCAACTTGGCATTATGTCCAGATCTCTGGTTTTGATTCAAGACCAGAGATATAAAGGTGTTTGTAGTGGAGAGAAACTTTAGCTTAGTCCTCTTTTATAGTCAAGTGCAGGCACGTGTGTGTGGTTTGATCAAACATAAAGAAGGCACACACTGAGACAATGGTTCATCAGCACACGAGTGTGTGTTTGTGTCAAAGCTCTTCAACAGCAGTCCATTGTTTTGGAATAAAATATTTCTTTCACGCTTGTGTTGCTGCGTTTGAAGACAGCGTGGATACGACTACACTCCAACCGCATGATGTGACAGATGTCCTTTTGAGTTTACCTTTGACAAATGGTGGCAGCGAATGAACATGTTTTTCCCCCTCTGCAAAGTACTTTAGTGAAGCTGAAACAAGTTCCCGAAATAAAAGAGCAGAAACAATCCCGCAAAATTTATTTCAACACAAAACGATGCCGGAAGCAATTCAAGACAACAATTTCTCTACTCACTCACCAAATTCAGCTGCATTAAATGCATGATTTTACAACAAATGCAGTTATTTCTGGAGAAAGTGGCAACAATAGAAGAGCAGACATGAGAACGCGGCAGATGTCAAGACAATAATAAGAGGCAGATTTAGGAAGCAAAAATAGAGAAACAGAAACATAAGCAGCAATAGACCAAGTACGTCCCGCAGAAAACCAACACAATATAGTGATTGTGTGTCGTCTATCAATGATGTGCAATGCTGAATTTATAAATATTCTAGTGCCAGTTGGCACGTTGAATCCTAATTCATTTCTCCCATCAGAACTGTGAATGTAGTTATATTTAAGGGATATATTAACAAGAAAATTGGTTAATTTCAACTTCGAGAAAGCATTTGTAAAAAAAAAAAGATTTAAGGTTTTAAAGCACATACTGCTGAATAGGGTAAATATTAGATTTAATATATTGAAGTGAATATTAGAATAAAGCTATATTAGTCAAAAGAAAACACTCTTTCAATTTGTCATTCATATGAAACTACATACAATTTCCTCTTTGGATATATGAACAATAAACTGCACAACCCATCTCTAACAAAGATTAATGACTGCAGTGATTTGCTTTTCAGAAAAATGATGTTAGTTTTGTCAGTTATTAACCTTTGTGCTACCTTTTGTTCATCTTTGAATAATAGAGTCACATAGCCAGGCAGAGGAGCCAAGGACGTGATTGCATCGCTTTATGCGTTAGTCAAAAAACAAGCAGGGCTCAGTTCACAAAAGGTCTGTTGAGCAGGCACAGGTACAAGACAAAAAAAACTTACAAGGCGAGGTAACGGCTGGCACAAACGCTTCCAAACAGATGCAGACATGAGAGGCAAACTGGCAGGACTGAGGACGCCGCTTATATGCACATCGGGAGTGGTGAGTAAATGAGGCACAGCTGCTAACACTCAAGGGTAATCAAGGTGAGACACATGGAGGGCGGAGCCACAAGAGAGTGTGAGGACATGCCACACGACGTCTGCCATTGTGAAAAAAAAAACTACAAATTTCCGAAAATGAATTATAAAAAGCCCATTTCTTACACTTTCCACTTTTAAGGAAAAGTAGATAAGAAAGGATATAGGAGGGACTATTCAGACGCACCCGTGGACTACAAACATGACAAACTCCAGGACACAACAGGGAGAAAATCAGAAAGAAACCACATAAGGAAAACAATCGAAGGACATGCAGGACAGGACAGAATGCAAAACATTGTATCAGGGCTATTTAGGTATTGTTGTTTTTTTTGTTTTTTTGTTTTTTTCACCAAATGCTGGCTTCTGAAAATTGTGCTCTTGAAATTTATAGTAATTGGTGATTAATGCTCAAAAAGCTTATTGTTGTTGCCGAATGTGTGTATGCAGTACACTCAGCTGAGAGGGTAAAATGGGCGAACCGGTGAAGCAGTGACCTTTCTCTGCTTCTCTTCTCCGTCTTTCCGGCTGAAAACTCTCCTCTCTGTGATCTCTGGCACACATCAGCTAAGTTGTCCCTTGCAAGCCTGCTGTCACACAAAATAAATTGCCTTCGCAGTGAATGGGTCAAAACAACACAGAGATGTCATTATTTTACTGCAATTGATCATACCTTGGGAAACACAAGTCAATAGTTTCTATAATTGCAATGTCTCCAGCCCCTCAGAGGTTCATCCATGAGGGCTCCTTTGGTTCTTTTCATCTTCACACTGATTACTACTTTCATCTCTGATATGTTTGCCATCCTTGAAAAGATGAAAAACATAACATCAGGATCTTCACGTCATGAAGAGACATATTCTAATGATTTGAAGAAGGTGTTTGGATGATGGAAACCTAACAGTTTACTTTAGCTCACTTTTAACTGTTGCTACTGATTAGCATTTTGGTAAGTCGAAACATTCAGATTGTGTCATTGGCTCAAAACACCTTGAGAAGAAAATAGATAAATATTGTAAAAAAAAAAAAAAAAGTTTACTGTACCTAAGTAGATGTTTATAATATTAGTATTTAACTCGAATCTTTATGTTTCCGGATACTTTTGAAAATAGATATCTGTACTCTCTACTTCTCACATTCTCATACATCCTTTCAACCTCCGTGACAGCAATTGATAATTACAGTAAAAGAAATAGCAGCTAACAAACAGCTACCCACTGTAGTTGCAGTAGCTGTGAATTAAAAGGTAATCAAGTTACGTTCATAATTTGTGAGTTTAAAAATGAAATAGAAATATTTAATGAACATGCCCTAAAATTATGTATCAATGCGATTAAAAATATATTTTGATGGGTTTTTTTTTTTGGGGGGGGGGGTTTGTCCTTCAGATACCTACATTTTATTTCACTAACTTTTTTTACTCTAAGATATAATTAACAAAGACTGGGAGAACTTTTGCCACTGTTGGTATTTTAGTGAAATGCCAGCCAGCTTGCTGGAAAATTTAATGAATGAATGCAGTATATTTATCACATTAATTTCATTTTTAATGTTTATCAGAGCAAAATTTATCATAAAGTTTGTTTTTATACCTGATAATTTCAGGTTGCTTGTTTTCGGTTTAGACCCTTTTGTTTCAGAATGGACAGGAATTTTTTTACGAATTCGCACCGTTTCATATGAAAATGTCACTCAATGGTCAGTGACATCGCAGAATCAGTCAATAAATAATCAGTCAACCAACTTGCTGGAAGCCTTTTGTGTGTCGATCCATCAGCTATGTGTCCATTTATTATAATACAATACTCATTCTTAGACCCAGATGTGTCAGTGCTTTTTGTCACGGGCAACTTCATTTAAAAAGCACCGACATGGTATATCAAGGCTCAGTGTAAATCAATGAAAATACAGACTCACACAAAACTAGAATCATAAATCAAAAAATATTAATAAAAGCTGAATTGTCAAATTTTTAATCTTTCACAGGTTTGATGCGTAAATGATTGCTGAAATCACACAGAGCTGGTGAGAGCTGGTTTCCAGCGCCTGGGGAAAGGAGGTGCTACTTTTTTTTTAAAATGTTATCTACTGCTCTGGGAAATGTAATGTCTCAGCTTCATTTATGCAAAAAATCTATAAACCTGAAATACTCACTGATCACACCTTATGTGATGAAAGTAATGTTACTTTAATGTCAGTGATTCACTTCAATTTATTCCAGGTTTTGGTCTCGTTGTAATTATCTTCACTTAAATAGCACATTTCCACTTCTTCAGCTGTATCAAAGTCTTTTACACTGTTGGTCACATTCATATGTACCCACACACCAGTGGCAGAAAGTTGCTATGCAAGGTAGTCACCTCCACTGGGAACAAAAACAGCCGCAATTACATAATGGAAAGTTCACAGTATTTAACACAAATTGAATAATCCCACATAGGAATTTGCCACACAGCAAGCTTATGCCACAGTGAAACGGGAAAACATTCTTCTTGCAAGAAGAGCAGTAGAACCAGAATTAGAGGCAACAGCAGTATGTCGGTACGGGTTTAACGAGTGCAGGGTTGGCAAATAAAGAAAAAAAAAACTGTGCCAAGAAAAGCAAACTACACAATAAATAACAGGAAAATAATCAATTTAGTGCAAGTTAATGAAACCAGAAACAGAATCAGGAATTTTTAGCTCCACAGAGACGGTTCCTACTGAGAAGTACTGAGGCTACGTTCACACCGCAGGTCTTGATGCTCAGTTCCGATTTTTTCCTGGGATCCGATTTTTTCGCGTGATCATTTAAAACTCAACTTGCTGTGTGAGGATTGAATGTTTTTGGGCTTCAGAGCACAGAAGACAACGTGAAGTCACAGCGAACATGCTAATTACACACGGCATGCTGGTCAGCACTAGTGTTGCCAGATGTGAGTCGCTGTTTGAATCCCAAAACAACGTAAAACTCACTCACCTCAATAAAAACCAGCCCAAATCTCAACCTGTTTAGGAATCATGTTGAAAGCATAGAACTATTATTATATGTGTAATAATGAACATGCCATAAACATACAAATGCACAAAATAAACAGTAAAAGAGTTTGGCTCCCCAATTGGAGGATACTGCCATATCTGGCAACGCTGGTCAGCCCTTGTAGATTCATTTTCAAGTGATTGTTAAATACTAGCCGACAAACTCGAGACAACATGATGAGAGAAAGAAGATGGAGAGGTTAAAAGAGAGCACAGCTTTTAACAACATTTTGGCCGAGCCGCTTCCTCCGCCACTTGACGTCAGTCACACGTTAATGATGAAGCAATCGCATGTTGAAAAATATCAGAATTGTTACCACATATAAACGAGGTCTGGGTCTGGTGTGAAAAAAAATCGGAATTGGCGCGATCAGGTGGCCACAAAACAGCTCGGATACGAGTCATTTGTGAGCAAAAAATCTGAATTGGGTCGCATTTCCCTGCAGTGAGAACGAGGCCAAAGAGAGAGACGAGAGAGAACCTACGAGATGCACGCAAACAGAAGGAAGGCTGGCTGCATTGAACTCCATCAGCTGATAGATGAAGTTCAACCTACCTATAGCAGCTTAATCTAGTGACTAGAGCCAACCCAAAACTATTAGCTGGATTTTTAAAGGAGAGATAGTTGTACGCATTTCAGACCCTTATGATGTGACATTAATGCAAGAGGAGCAGCCAAATAGACGGTTACTACTCTACATGTAACGGATACGGCTTTCTTCAACTCCTCTGGAAAACTTATAATGGAACCTTACCTTTCCCTTTCTTCATGATGTCAGAGTCATGTGTTGGCGAACTGCATCGAGAAACTGTGAAAAACGGTGGAACTGTGCACAGAACAAAGGCGAGTGTGCCGAGACTCGCCCGGAGTTTAATGGAAGTGAAGTCCTGCAGTGTGGAGTGGACCGAGCCTTCTGTCAGGCTTGTTCGGACACCACAGGCCAGAATCTGCCATCTCCATGAGTAAACGCTCTCCCTAATAACAGTCAAAACCATCCTCGATCGGCACACTCAGCTCAGAAAATTGGAGTTTAGCTTTCATTTCTAAATGTGGTCTTTATACGCAAAACACACAATTAATGTCGGGAAATACAAGCCGTGCCCATGTCATCCATGTCGCTCAGTATTATAATCCCCACACAAAGAGAAGATGTAATTTATTCACACCTGCACACAAACATGCAGACATTTTCACACCCTGTATTGTGTCAGTATCATCAGTCCCTAATGTAACCATCTGCTCCGCTCTGTATTCCTTTTATGCATAAACTGCTAACCAACTCTTGGCAAGAGGCCCTCGCTTACTATCTCACATGCATCACGGTAAATTAATGAGTTACCTGAGAGGGAACATGAATAGAGTTTTTGTGAGTCTAATGGGAAATTAAAAATGGCTAACAACCCTGAATCAGCCAAAACTGATGAAGAAAGCTGCTGAGGTCTTTCTGGCCCATGCCAGTACCAAAACCTGAACTGCCAAAGCACGAAGATATAAAAAGAAAACAAACAAACAAACAAACAAAAAAAAAAAAAACAAAAAAAAAACCTGCAAAATGTTTCCACCACCAGCAGGCCTAATGAGCCATAACAAAAATAAACAGGAGATACCCAGTAAAGTCGAAGTGTACTCACTGGGAAGACATTTCTCCCTGAAGCAGGGGGAAAAAGGCGTTGCTCTATTATCGAACTCTGTCTATCTATAATGAACCTGCATGCCTTCAGTTTATCGGTTAAGATTTCTGCTGAGCTGTTCGGAAATATGATTCACGGGTATATTAGTTTTACAAAGTAGTTTCTTCAGCGTAGCACATACAGATCTCATCAGGCACATACAGATTTCAACAACAATACAGACAGATCTTGTGTTGTTGGGTTTTGTTTTTTGTTTTTGTTTTTACACGTCAAAGAAGAGAAAAGCATTTCGGGATTAAATAAATCATTCATTCCACTTCTATGCATGGTTCATCCAGACTTGGGTTTTAAAGAGGCTTTAACTTATCTCTAAAACAATATTGAAAGGTCCTCCGTGGGGTTCAAACAGAAAAGGATAGTAATATGATATAGCTATTAAATAAAACAAAACAAAACAATGAAGCACGTAGTAAGCCTGACAGTTATTTCCATTTTATAGAACTTAGACACCATCCATTTAAAATTTTCACCACAGTGATCCTCGTTGTTATATACTC
>OMNM01013178.1:3230-31005 GCA_900302745.1 Parablennius parvicornis | reverse complement strand
CTCCTGTCTCCATCCATGAACACGTGCACGTGCTGCTCAATTGACTAAAGCGCGCGTCACACGCGCAGCGGCGTGGCTGAGTGTAGTGTGCAGTGATTATTATAGTAGTAGTAGTAGTAGTAGTTGTAGTATTAATATTATTATTGTTATAATTATTATTATTACTACATACAGAAGATATTAAGACTTACCTATCTCTGCCTCTATCGAGTTTGTAAGGTTTTTATATAGGCTATGCCGTGGTTATTGTTGCTGACATCTTTCATGTTGCTTTTTGGAAGACAATTTTTTAATTCAGTGAAATTGAAATTGGGAACAGCTTCAACATTAATACCAGCAGTCAACTCAGTAAGCAGGACTGTGAAACAGTAGCTCTGCAACTCAGCAATCACAACGTAATACAGTAAAATATTAATGTATTATGTATTGTAAATATTAATGTACTTTACTGGACAAGTCCACTGTCCATCACAGAGGTATCATAGAAACACATACACTGATTTATTGCACCCTGAAATTAGTTCATGTATTATCAGATGTTCCAGATTGCAGCAAAAATATAAGGAAAAGCTCCTTAAGGAGTAAGAAACCTCTGCTATGGGATTGATTTTATAGTAGTAGTATGCAAAGTTGTTATTCACAAATCTGGAGCACTTCAAGCTTTTAATGTTGTAGAAGATGATTGAAACAAGCAACACAGGCAATGAAAATCAATAAACTCTCAATCTAAAACAACCACGAGTAATTAATACGAGTCAAGCGAACGCATCAAGAGTTCCATGTGTTCCCAGACAGCAAGATAACATCTAATGACGCCTTCATTGAATAATTTCAAGGATTCAAATTTCTGTGTGCGCCTGTTCAGGAATGCAACTTTTTCTCAGGATTAATGTCTCCAATAGGAAGAAAGTTTTGCTGGTCCAAATATATCACCAAAGGAAAAGTCAAACATTTTCTTGACTGCATCATGCCATATGACTGTTTACAGCTATTGGTTATTATTTGTATTTGCAACTTTTTTTTTTTTTTTTATTACTACTGAATCCAGATCTATTAGTTACTGAACATAGATCTCACACATGCATGTTTCTTTTCAACTTCTCTGAATCATCAAGAAAGCTGAAATATTGTCTGTGTTTGAAGTTCTAGAAGCAGTTAATTCTGCAAATACTAATTTTTGGGGTTTTTTTGTTTGTTTGTTTTTAATCCATATTAGCATTGGACAGAGGAGAGGACGAAATGAAAGAGACACTAAGTGAGCGTTAGTGAACAGAGAAGGCACAACATACGTGCCGATCTACTCAGTTGCCTAGCGATCTCGCTGTCTATTCCCATATCTTAGATGCATGGTTCTCACTGTAAGTGGCTCTGCAGGTTTGACATAAAGCCCTGTGAGACAGGGGTTCGGGGACAGATGGAAATCAGATTGGGCAGAAACATGCAAATTCCTTTTTAAATATGCAAATAGCTGAAGGCAAATGGTCTTTATACCACTTAAACAAGCTTCTAGCTTTAGACCATGACACTGCCTGGGGTCGGTCTTAACTTAGTGGACTTTAATAGTAGAAGTGTGCTGTCCTCCTCTGGACATGTCGGTTAGCTCACTCGATTCTGACGGTTAAAGTGGTTTTCAAACAGTGGGACAGGCCACAGAGTTACAGAGGGGCAGCAAGAAGAAATCTTGGGATCAAGAAGCCTTTTCACCGCGTTTTTGTTCCTTTTTAAATTCAGAATCAACAATCGAAGCTAAGAACACTTATGGAATATATATAAAGACAATTAAAAGAGATTTCATATTGAATTAAGATAACAGCATGAAAAGAGTCTTTCAAATGCCAATGGGGAATAACAGCCTTCAATATCATCTCAACATTATTAATAAAGTGAGAGTTGGGTGCTGAAGGAGGGTATGCAATATGGTTGAAATTCTGTGAGGAGAGGGCTCCTTCCACACTTAGTAAACCCCTGCTGTAGCTGATGGATGGTGATGGATAATCTGTTGTTCTCTTTTATCAAAGGAGGATTAAGATTTGAGCCTCACACAGCTAATCTGAGTCAGACATGCCAGTTTCTGTCAGCGCTCCTGAAAACTTCCTTGCACAAGTTTAAAAACAACAGCAGACAGGATTACTTTTGTTCGAGTCAAGCGAGGTGAAGATAAGAATAAATACGCGAAACAAATAACAGATTTGTGGTCAGAAACACAAATCTCTCAAAGTAATAACTGATAAGACCATGTAAGTGCACAGTGGGACTAAGATTAAAAAAAAAAATGTTGTGATAAAATGAACAGAATAAAAGTTGTGATTATGCTGCACAACTAACATGAATGTTGGAATTACTCTTTTTTTTATTACATGGGTTTTAAAATTACAAAATGAGCTTTCCCTTCTGTTGTTGTGCTCAATAAATCAGGGTATGCATTATGATATATTTAAATGAGGTTTGCTTTTGGCAAACAGCATCTCGTAACAATTAGGTGATTAAGTTATGGCATTTTAATACGTATGCAGATCTTTATATCTGGATAATGGTCAAGTAAAAAGGTATTGACTGATGTAAATGTACATATGTACAACACATTGCTTTCATGTTGCACATGTAGTATAAAAAAAGGAAGAGATCAGCCGTGGTTGCACCATGTGAGAAAATGCTCCTTTTAGAGAATAGGTGTGTGTGTGTGTGTGTGTGTCTGTGTGTGTCTGTATGTGTGTGTGTGTGGTGGATTTCCACCAGCTGGGATCAGCTCCAACACCCTATGACACAAAATTTGATTAAGCAGTTCAGTAAATGAATGAAAATCCTATTATTTTTTTTTTCAAACATTGTCCCTTTATTTTGGGTTTCAGTCATAGAATTTTCTTTTCACAAGCTAAAATAAAATTATTATTATTTTCAGTAGCTGTCACTCACCAAATTTAAGCAAGACAGAACTAAAAAAAAATTCTGAAATGGTATGTAGCTGATAGTAGCTAAACAAAAAGAAAGAAAATTTTAAAAAAGAACAACAGTTTCTCTTCTAAGATCACATTAGCTCTGTTTTTTGCATTTATGCATCCATATATGTCATAACTTTACTTTCATTGTAACTTCATCACTCTTATTTTTCAAACATGTATAATATGTATGTTTATATGTATATGTATGAAGAACATATATGTTAGAGTTACTATTGCAACAACACATCATCAGTAGGGTAAAACTAACCTGTCTGACGACGGTCTAAAGTCCCAGCTCACGTTCCCTGTTAATGGGTGAACAATCCAACGCTTGGTGAATTCTGCTTCACAATGATAGGAAGAGCCGACATCGAAGGATCGAAGGATACATCGTATTTTCTAAATGTGCGTATAAGTGCATATTTCAATACTCTAGTCAATAACTTTTGTGTTGCTTTTCAAAGTAAATATCAAGCAGTCGGAGAATCAAAACAGATTAAAATCACAGAAAAGGATTGTTTGATAACCTACTCAAAACTCAAATTTACACAAACTCCAAACTAAAACTTACACAAACTAAACCCTCACAACTTGCTGCAGGTGTTACACTGCGTTTATTCCTCAGAACTGCTCAACCTCTGTGATTCCTCCTCCCAGAGAAAACGAACAAACAAAAAAACTCACTGCAATGACAAAGGTCAATTATCTGTGTAATATTTTTGCTCTACATTTTCCTTGTCCAGATATACTAATAAGATTTATAAAACCTCTTCATCCCTGTAGACGTGACACACATTCAGCCTTTAGAGATAATAGCAGTTTGGTCAGTAACAGCGGATCCACTGAGACTTAACTTCAAGCCAATCCAATGTCAATTGGATCTTTAAACTTGATATCCGGATAAAGATTAAGCTAAGATTAATCTCCCCCTCAGTCAGTTTTATCTTGGCTACAACAGTAAGTAGTGTGATGTGATGGTGACGGGCAGAGCTCGATCCCGCCACAGTCACTGCCCTTGCTGCTTTTCGGCTTACACGATCTAACAGCCAGTGTCATGGGTGAGAGTAACAGTTTCTTCTTTGATATGAGCTGAACTAACTTGACTAGTTACTTAATAAATAATTTTTTTTGAAAAACATTCTAATAGAAGAATCTTTCACATTACTTTTAATCTTGGCTCCTATTCGGGATGTCTTAATGATTACTTACCAGAGTGTTAATGACAATAATAGTGGTGTTACAGTGATTTAGCTTCATAAATATCCACACGAGTAGTCACACAGGCCTACAGTGGACAGAGCTTTACCTTGCCCTTGGGGTGCAGGTGGTGATGGTGCAGGTTTCTGGCAGCGATCATGGCCAACTGTCTCTGGATCCACTGTAGCTCCATCTGGGACTGCCTCAGCAGATCCTCCAAGTTAATGCTGGATTTCTTGTCACCTGCAAACAAACAACCACAGATGACTGAGTGAATTAACAACGAAATTCTTCCGTTGTCCTCACACCTCCATACAAACACTGAATGTAAAATTCAACACAATGAATACACCAATACCAGATACAGAGGAGTATGCATACCGTGAAATATTTTACTGAGGATTTATACTGAATATTCTGCCAAATTTAGTACCATTTATTGTCTGTTTCAATTTTTTTAAACCATACATCTCAAACAATACATGTCAGTCTTTACTATAGTGAAAATGTTTCTTTTTTAAATAGAGCAAAAAATAAAATAGAATCAAGCATGTAATTCTAAACTTGCTAGAATAACCATTTAATTGCATACAGAGAAATATGAGCAATGAGTTATTGTAACACATAAATAAACACAAAAATAAACAGAACATTAATTTATTAAAAAGCTGGTGGCACATACTGTACAATCATTTCATCTTCTTAGAAGAAATCACTTAAAACCTGCTTGTTACTGTCAATTTAAAAACCACATAATTATACCCTGACAAATAAACCAGACACAAAATCAGTAAAATTACACTTCCTGTCTGACACTGTCGCCCCCACATCGGTTCGTCTGCACGTATCTGTGGGTGCTGACTGGTATGAATGATGAGTATGTATGTGCGTGTGCGTACGTGCATGTGTGCGCGTGTGTTTAGTGAGAGAGAAAGCTACACTCTCTTATATAAGAGAGGATTACTGTCTGACAGCAGCACAATATCAGGGCGGAATGGAAAAAAAAAAAAAAAAAACATAAGTTGATGCTAAATCCTCATCCATGCCGGTCTGCTTTGTAACTTTGTGCAAACACACACTTCCTGCCACACAAGAGTATTGACTGTGAACACAATACAGGGCGCCGACACAGGCAGGGAGGAGAAGGTTAATGCTGCTCTGTACCTCAGCAGGTTTATCCTCCTGCTGCTGCCGCTGCTGCTTCAGCATGAGAAGTGCTCACCTCTGCTTTGTGTCATCTGTTCGCAGAGTTGTAAACTGTTGCAATTCATCCATCACGTACAGCACTTTATCCAACTGGGGGCCCCAGGGGAGGGCGAGAGCCAATCCCAGCTTACTCTGGAAAGACCATGAACAGGTCACTGTTCCTTCACAGGGCAAAAACACTCACATTCACATTTAGAGTGAGGAGTTCATCTGACGTGTATGTTTTTGGACTGTGGGAGAAAACCAGAGAACCCAGGAATGCACACATGAGGAATATTGTTAGGTATTAGGGAAGGTTTTTTCCTGTCTCTTATTGTTCTACCTCTGTTCAGAAATACAACATGAGTTTAGTTATTTTTTTTATGTAAAGTCATTTTGTTGTCGGAGATAACGTTATCTCTATATTCCCTTATTTTTATTGAGGGATTATTGCTGTATTTTTGATATTTACTTTTGCAAACTTCTCAAAAGCCCGCCGTCCCGCCTATAAATAGGCGGTGTCTGGATCGAGCTGGGGGCGGGCTCTCTCTCACTCACACCAGTTCGGACGTGCAGCCAGGCAGCAGCTCCCCTCTGCACTTCCGTCTTCGTTGTGTTTGGGGTTAGTTTAGATTTTTCCCTGGTGGGCCTGGTGGTCCTATTCTCGCTTTTTATTTTCACCCAGCAGAAGTAGGTTGGGGTTTTCCTTTCTTAGATTGGGTGTTGGTACCGGCTCCTACGGCCCTGTACAGGTTTGGCCCGGTACCGCACCTGTTTGTTTTGTTTTGTCAGCCCGCCAGGTACCTGTTCTTTTGGTATTTTTAAGACACGGGGTGGTTATGGGGGTTTGGTTGTGTTCTGGTTTTTGCTTAACCCGTTTTCTTTTCAGGACCCATAACCTTTTTTTTTTTTTTTTTTTTGTGGAACCAAAGAGTGAACTAACAAATTAAACCAATAAATCTGTAAAATTCCAAACTGTTTCCCTGTGTCCTTCATAATATGTTCCTTCCCTCCTCGGGGTGGAACAAACATGCAAACTACACCCAAAAAAGTTTGTCTTGCTATGATGCAAGAGCTCTAACTAGTATGCCACCATTTGGCTGATGCAATTCACTGAGGATAAAAAAACATATTTTGACATCTAACTGAACCAATTGGACAGTCAAACAACGAGCAGGTCTTCGGTTATAGTGAGGCAGCAGGGTCGGAGAAGTGAGCGGGTGATTTGTTCACAAGACAAAAAAACATCTTTTAAAAATGGCTCTCTTCATTTGTCTATCTTAAAGCCTCGGCCAAATGTTCAAACAGATTCTCTGCGCTGACTCACCTTGGACAGCTTCTATTTCCTCACAGGGGATTGTGGAGGCGGAGGCCACACACCACAACAACACACACACGCAAACACACGGTTCAGGTTTTTTTATTTGTCACTGCCAACTATCAACTAATCTACTATATCATTTTGATTTATTTCATGATATCACTGTTATGAAGCTTTGTGTTTCTCCGGATAAGATTCTAGTGTAGTTTTCTAGTTTGTTTAATTTTTTTTCCTCCAGACAGTTGCTGAAAAAGTTTTATAAAAGGGTATTTATTGCATCATTTGAATAATTTAACAAAACATTGCTGTGAATAGTTTTGAATCCGCAATTCAGCCTCATTGAACATACATGCCTGTATGAAAATATCAAATATTGAAAAGTCAATGTTTTGTCAATTATTTGTATACTTACAACATATAAACTACAAAAATATAAGGAATTTTAAAATTTTGATTAATGTATTTTAGTGTTATAGTGATTGCTTAAGATTAAAACAAAACAGGTTTGAAATACTTTAGTTTATGTGTAAAATGACTGTTAAAAAATGGCAAAAATGAACACATTTCTGATGTAGCTGAAATTTGAGTGATTGGAGAAAATATAAACTGCACTTTGTTACTAATAAAGTCAAAAATAAATGTCCTACTTACATGCTACTAAGTCCCCCCCACCCCCTCCTAACTAAAATAATAATAATAATAACATCACTGAACTTACCCATTCAGTAAAAGGATGTGTGCCTCTCCCATCCTCTTCTTAATGCTGGCTTCTCACTCTTGTTCTGTGTGCCAACCACATTAAAAAAAAAACACACAAAAAAAACAGCAACCTGAAATGACATGGATATACAGCCCATCCTGTAGCTGCCATGTTTTCACATATATTTTGATGCTGTCAGGCAAGCATTGCTGTCGGTAGGTACGTTGCTTCCCAGTGATATGACCCGCTCTTTCGAAACAGAAGTCGGTTATGATTCAGAATTTTTATCTTGCAGTGTTCTTGTACCCGGGGCTGCCTGCTGTGTGACCATATGGCATACTTAACAAGAGCAAGACATGTGAAGATAAACTGGAAAAAGAGTATTTAAGGCCAACAACTCACCTGTACAGGAAGTAATTCAGTACATATATAATATATGTTTAGCTAAGTTGGCAAATTGCCCAGGATGCCCATTGTCAGCTTGGCTTGCCCCCAGCAACCTGCCACCGTTAGATGGATAAATCTGCACAGAAGACGGATGGAAGGAAATCTTCAGGATCCTGTGATAATCGAAAGCTTAAAGACCTATTTCAAAAAGCAAATCAAGCTTTTTGAATTCAAATGCAAACATTTAATAATCTCAGCCACAGAGTGCAACGGGTTTTACATTAAAGGAATAAATGTGGCTCGTTTGACCCTCTCAATCATCAATGTTTTTGGAGGTTATATTGCAGACTGTCAGTTGCCCATGTCTGGTTTAATAATACAGCCGTGTTTTTCTTTTGCCAGTCCAGATATATAGGAGACTTTTTCCACAATGCATCCCTCCTCTGTCACACCTGATTTCAATTAAAAGTTTGTGTCAGTCTTCTGTAGATTAAAAACATCCATTTATTAGACTATATATTGAATCAGGTGTGTTGGAACAGCATCCAAAACATATAAGGTCACAGTGGTCCCAGAGACAGACATGAATTATGAAATCAAAGTGTGTTCTCCTTATTACATCACTAGTATTACTATGGTTGGACAAACTGTTTAACAAATCATACTCAAGTCCAAATACAGATATCTCTTTAAATTGTACTCACTTAAAACTTCAGGTACTGATTCAGTACAAATTGTGGACATTCTCAGCATCTTGCGATTCTGTCAGTGAAGTTGATTACATGGTGCAATATGATTAAAATGACATGGAAACATACACTCATGAAAAAGTACACGTACCCATGAATACTCAGTTATGGTTATGTATTTTTAGTTAATTAATGGAAGTGCAACAGGAACCCTAAATCTGGTTAAGTTTGTTTGTCATTAATAAACTCAGTGGCTTCTTCATTGTCGGAAATATACTCAGGTTTGGTAGATTGAGTTTTATGTAGTTCCTTAAAAGTGCCAGTTAACAGTTTTGAATGTTAGTCTAACCAAGCAGACTAAATGTCACTGATCTTGTTTGTATTTTTTTTTAATCGGTTATTCCGAGCTAAACTTTAAGAATAATTTTCAGTGAACAAACCTTATCTTTTTTCCTGTTTCTTTAATCATGGAATTTAATTGTAAAACCAAAGGAAAGTCCCTCAGACTTTATGATGAACATTCAAGTACTGGTATATCTGGAAAAAATACAAAATTTATCTACAAAAGTAATGCATATGTAGTGAATTTATTCAAAACCTCCTCGAGACTACAAAACTCCTGACCCTACAGCCATGTGCATCCCCCTACATATGGGTTTATTTGAAACTAATTTCAATGGATTTGTAACAGGTTTCATGCAGAAGTCTCAAAAACAGAAAAGTTTTTTTTTCCAACCATAAACTTTGAAAAAGTTTTTTAATGATGTACATTGGTCACAATTACAGTTCTCAATCGGCATGATTTTGCTTGTATTCTTCCTTCTGCAAGTCTCAAAAGCATGTTGCGTAAACAACTTGTAGGATCAGTCAGTTGTGCCGTCCCTTATGAATAAAAAGAATTGGAAGTTGTACTTTCACCAAAATAAAATACACATCCTAACCGAGACAAAAATGCTGCCCCAGCACTTCTCCACCTCCTTTTAGCAAATGTGTCGCGGTTTCAAACTCCAGTGGGACGCTCTTAATCTGGGACTGCTTCAGGTCTTTCTCCATCAGCTGTGAAAGAGAGAATGAAGACATTATTATTGCTGCTCATGTGAGTCTGCGATGATTTGGATGAAATTTAATTGGGAGGAAAATAATCTTGCCTCGTGTGCCGTGATCTCCAGCACCTCGCTGATGTCGTCCTCTTGATCAGAGAGCGGCGTGTTGATCAACATGGCGGCTTTGGCCACATCTGGATGGTGGTGCCTCTGAAGTGTCTGGAAGAAAAAATAAATAAATGAACATCGTCTATGACATTTCCTCATTTTCTTTCAAATAAAAGTGCAAAACAATGAATATACAACAAACCTGTTGATCCACAGATGATGGCTTTGTGGATAACAAAACAAATTACAAACGCACCTTAATTTCCCACAAGCTGCTGTTTAAGGCCCGGCACTGAGCAGGATCCTCTTCTTTCATCAAATATGGGTCCTCAACAGCCTCTGTCGTTATGAATGCGAACACACATCATGTATTTTAAATTGCTTTTGTGCATCATATACAGGTTTTTTACAAACTGCCATCGCCTGAGCTGGAATTTTGGTTTGTCATCAACAGAAATCTGGCTGACACCCACCATTTTCTGTGTTTGGCTTATGAATAAGGACTCTGCAGGACGGGTGGCGGCGGATCAGGTTATAGATGAAGGGCAGCAGTATGAGGAGGGCTGTGGGTGGTGCGGTCAGAGCCAGGCGGGACAGGCGTTTGGCAAAGGCAGCCACTAAGTACACAGGCAAGTGACTGCAGACGAGCACACAGAAGGTGTTTCAATTGAGTTGTGGTAGACATTCTGAATAGCAAAGTAACTGTTTTTTTTTTTTTTTTTCCAACAATAGAATTTTACAGCAAACTAGTAAACAATCTTACCTGGAGCTAAGAAAGAGGTTGGCCAGATGAAAAAAGCGCGCTCTGTATTTGGCGTGGAAAACGGAGGGCTCAAGAAGATTATAGAGCTTCTTGTAGAAATCAGGATACTCCCTGCAAACACACACAGGGCATTTAATATATTTCACTCAATAGTCATCTTCAGAGTCAGAAGAAGATGGTTATTGAAAATAAAGTGGCAATTAAATGCAAAAGACGCCCTTCTTATAATACTCACAGGTTGTGTTGATGAATGAGAACAAAAAGGCCATTAAGAGCCAGCAGGCTGATCGCGCCACCTGGTCAATCAAATCAAGACATTCACGTTTATCTTAAAGTTTGAACGTCAGTGGAAGTTTGTTATCAATGTTAATCAAAGAGAAGCATTTCTGCAGCACTTCTTCAGTCTTTACAGAGACTAGATTAATCCGACTGAGTGTCAATGTTTCCTGATAAATCTATTTAATTTTTTGCATCACTATAATCTGCATGTTTGATCAATATTATACGCATCATGCTGATACATCTTCTCTTCGGTTCTTATGGATGCTCGATCTTCACACTACTGTGTGATCAAGTGAAATTGTGTTTTGGCCACCCACGGGCTCAGTCATACATAATGACTATGGAACTACTGCTGTCTCACATTTGTGACATAGTTGTATAGAAAGTAACGGTCCTTTATCTATTCCTGCTCTTGATTGTTATTTTCTGTCTTCTAACTGAAAATTGGTACTGTGGTTTTGAGATTTTATAAACAATTGACAAAGACATCATTACTTCTATGATCCTAAAAAGTTATTCAAACATTTGTCTTACATGCCTAACCACTGCTTTAGTTATTTATTTTATCAGTTTCTTAGATAGGTTTAGATAAATAATGTACAGATCAAACCCACCCACTTACGTCATCTGTACAATAGTGAATATTGTGCAAAATATATTACTTGACAACTGTGCTTTTAAAAGGTATGTGGGTGCAAGAGGGGGTTAAATTAAAAACTAAAGCTATTAATTAGTGCAAATGTGTTACTTTAACAATAATTGCTAAAAAAATAAATAAAAAAAAAGCAAAGTGATGAGAAAGAAAAACAGCTTACCAACATCATAAGCAGCAGTCAAAAAGTCAATCATCAAAGTGGGTTTGCTCATATTTGGCAAAATGGAGTCATGGAGGATCACCAAGACCTGTTTATACATGCTGCTGGGCAACTAGAACACACAAATCAACAAGCCAGTGAGATGAAATACACTGTGGACGACACCGTGTTACAGATATAAAGAGAAAAGTTACAACTGAGGAAAATCTAGATATTTACCTTATACTTGAGAAAGCCAAGCCACATCCTCTCAAAGGCACGTTTGTGTTCCTGAGATAAAAGAAAACAAACTTTTTTTTTATCATTCAATAAAACATTTTTAATTGCCGGCAGAAACCTGCCGATTTGGCTCAAAATATTGTACTCACGTTCAGTTTTGCAGCTTTCCAGTCCTCAAGCTTGGCTAGAGATAAAAGCATTTATTTAGTGACTTACAGCTATGTACAAAACACACACACATTTCAGCATCACCACAAAGCAGAAACCCAATATGAGGCATCACAGCACATTCAAAACTCTGCGCTTACCTTCCTGTTTGACCATAAAGTTGGTGAACTCTGACTCTTTGCTCGGCATGCTGATGTTGGACATGAGGGTGAACACATTGTTTTGATATATGGCCATCACAGTCTGTGGGGGGGGCACGCAAACATTATTTAGCACATGGAAAAGACATTTTACAACACAGAAAACAACGCTCCAAGCACATGTGATGTCTTTTCATACCTTGTTTTTCTCCATCACTCTGCTTATGTTGTCCCGGATGGAGCTCATCACATAATAGCGCAAATCCTCCATTTCCAGGAACTCCTGAAATCTGGAGATCAGCAGGGAGTTGTCTGCGGTTTGAGACAAAAGGTTGTCCACCACCACCTGACGCAGCAGACACATCAGAAGGCTCGTTGGGTTATTCATGACAAAAGCTCAATTTTCAACTTAATGCTTTAGTGTTTTTCATGTATGTTATGCAATTCAAAGAGCTTAAAAGACAACTAAAGCAGCGATTTTTATTTTCTACCACTGGTGGTGACATAATCCCACCTGTATCAGTTCTCTTGGGAAGCTGTAATGTTCACTCCAGTCCAAGTCCTCAAGAGGATGCTGTCCTTCTGCTGTAGCAAACTTTATCAGGCAGCAGAGGGCACTCTCCTGTATTCAAGCAAGAATTCATTGTTAGACATTGTGATTCAACTTGGATGTAAATAAAAAAAAATGTTTATTTCAAATAAGGAAGATAATGTGGAACAAGAACAAAATACATACAGAATGAACATCATTTTACCAAAACTGCTTGAATACTGAGTAAAGTGTGCAATATACCAACATGGAAGAACATGACACATGAATATGAGACATTCTAAATAACGTTTGTGTCAAACACTGAGCATGATGTACAAACCAGTGTACTGCTGCCCTGACTGAGTCTGAAGAGTTTCAATCCTTTTGCATCCAAAACTAATGTCGGAAGACTGTGTGAATGATGTAAAGCATACTGGAAATATTGCAAGCACAGACGTCTCTAAGCTGAATGAAAACGCTAAATGCACACAGACTGATTGCAATCTTTGCATCTGTAGGTGATGTGAACAACTGACGGGTTCATTTGAGGCCATGAGCGATTCTTCATAATGTCATGACTCAATGTTGATAATGACACTTACTGCTGGGTTCTGAGTCCATCCCTAAACCATGGGCATTATAAGGCCTTACACTCAGTAAGGTGGAAAAGTAACCAATGGGCATATTGATATGTTTTCTTGGTACTATGGATGGCTCTGTGGGAGAAAATTAATCCAACATCTTTGTAGCCGTTCAAATCTGTTTTCTTTTCTGTATGTTTTTCAGTATTTGTGCTGTAATCAGTTATTTAATGAGCATGTCTTTTAATCATTTTTGTTCATATGCTGCATAATAGTGTAATAGTTGGCACTGTCTTATACCTGTGCATGCACACCCTTTAAAGCACGGCTAGTCAATTCCAGGCCTCGAGGGCCGGTGTCCTGCATGTTTTAGCTCTCTCTCAGCTTCAGTACTTGATGTCATCATCAAGCTTGTTAAAAAAAAAAAGAAAAAAGCCCAATAACAAGGCCCTTATTGCATTTAGCTGTGTTGCAACTGGGATAGACCTAAAACATGCAGGTCACCGACCTCGAGGCCTGCAATAGAATAGCACTGCTTTAAAGAAAGGACTGGGATTGAAAGGGGTGCACGTTCTATCAGTGCATGTTTTCCCCCCTTCTGCTCGCATTTTGGCATCCAAATAAATGTATTAGACGTAACTAACAGTGGTTAACCGTTTGTGTCTCTATGTTCCCTTAACAATATACTTTTCAGGCAGTGTATCTGTGATGGAGGATGTATGGAAGATAGGTTGATAGTGACATGCCACTGTGGTGTACTATGGACCAAGTTTGTGATCTTTCGCACTCACCAATCTGAAACTGGGGAAATACTAGACTGCACTTAATTACACTTGATTAGATTTCAAATATGGTACAGGAACCACGTCAAGTCTCTATTCTTAAAGTATGTCGGATAAAACGTGGTCCAAATTGAAAGATTTGTAATGAGAAACTACATGGCCCCACCTTGATGGTGTGCAGCTCGTGACTGAGGTGATCCAGAAGCATCTCCACACAACTTTTATAACGATGTCGCATAAAGATCCGGTACTTCTCTTCGGCAGATTGAGCTCCTTTAACCAGAAAAACACATTTTCAGAAGCATTCATACCTACTGTGGCAGCCAGAATCAGACAAGACAACTGAGAGTCCAAACTGAGACGAACTGTGGCTCCCATAACCTTGATATTTTGCTTCCACTTCATAACTATTCATTTACATGTATTATTAATCTATACTCACCACTCAATGCCTCCTCCTCTCCAGGGAGTTTTCCAATGAAAAGAGCTTTTCTTTCCAACAACGTACAAAACAACGTGCTGCATGCTTCAACCGCGGTGATGACATCCTTTTCTTTTTCTGACTGCAAACACACATTGAATGCACAGAAATGTCATTAAAACAAATCAGTACAAAACTCACTCAGTTACAATGATGTACATTAAAGTTCACAAGTACAACTTTGGGAGGAAACTAAGACAAATAGAATTTAATTTTACCTGAAGGACCTCGAGAATGTCAAAAACGTCGTTGGCGTGTTTTCGGCTTTCTAATATGCGTTCAACACTGCTGCTGAGGTCAATTTTAGCCTTTTTTACACTTTGATTTGATGTTTTCTCTGAACTCACGATGCGCTTTCTGGTCGGCGCCATGTTGACTGGTGGTGCATTTGGGAAACCGCTCGAGAGCGTAGGAAAAACTACTATCATGAACGCAACACCAAAACAATTATTAAGAGATTTTTTTTTGGTTTGTTTACCTTAATTGTGAAAATCTGAGATTGTACACAAATTACTAGGTAGGACAATACATTTGTGGGTCGAAAATGTTTTATTTCTGAAGCGAAGTTTAATGGAAACGTTGAATTGGTAGTTTTTCTGTTTTACCTACGAGTTCCTGAATGAGACACTTGTCTTCCACACTTACAGTAAGTATCGCCCCCTGGTGGCTGGAAGTCGAAGTTTTAATAGATGCTTTCTCGTGATTTTACGTCTGTTCCAGACCAGCTTGAGCATACGGAATAACTTTTTAACAGATACGTCAAATACAAAAGCACTATGTTCATCATGGGCTTGATTGATATTCACAAGCATATTTATAAAATGCTGAAATGACTCATTAGTCTTTACATTTACAAAACAGACTTATGTGACAAATTAATTTAATGCATGAAAAACAAAACAACGCATTATGTAGCCGTGAGATTGTAATTTCCTTTGAATAATTAAAGCAGATCTATGAACCTACAACAGTCATGAACAGTCTTGGTTTATTTGTCCAATGTGACTGACGGTAAGAATGAGGACCTACTCTTCATGTTAGTATCACTGTAGAAACAAAGTATTAATGTATTTTTTGGTGTGAAAATAAGATAAGCGTGTTTCAAGAAGGAACAACAGAGGCTTCTTTTATTATTTTCTTATTTGGTATAAACATGTGTAAATGTGAGACAGCAATTCATCTCCATAAAAAAACAGATGTCAACACTGTCATACTGTAAATAAAAGCTAATTTCCATGAAAAGAAAGAATGTCTGGGAGGAGAAAAACGCTGCTTTCTGTAGAGCCAGTGAACTAATCAGATTCATTTCCTTCATCTGCATTTTCCTGAAAAAGAAAAGAAGAGCAACAATGAATGAAAATATTATTGCAAAATGAATTGTCAACCTTTAAAATTTGTTGCTTAAGATTCTCAAAAACCTGTTTTTGATCCTTATTTTCCCGCGTTCCTCCAGCGGTGGTTTCAAAGTCATGGATGGGAAGCGTGGCCATCCAGCTGACCATGGAGCCCTCCTGACACTCTGTCTCGACGATGGTGGGGTATATGTGAGCCTCCTTAAAAGCCTTGATCGCCTCCTCCTCGCGATCCCACTCCAGGCGCTCGTGCAGCCCATCCCCTCCGAAGCGCTTGTTATAGCGGTCAAAGTGGACTCTCTCCAGGACCAGCCCCAGCCCGGGAGCTTTGGGAACGTCCACCTTCTCCTGTCCCCAGCTCCGCTCCATCACTTCCTCCTTCGCGTAGCCCCTGATCACAGCGATCACCAGGCCAATCATTTTGCGGATTTGGTGGAGCATGAAGCTCTGGCCTCGCACGGTGATCACCGCGAACTCGCAGCCGCTACAGACGAAAGGCTCCCCGCAGGCCATCTCGGTGATGTAGCGGCGGGCGCTGGGGTCGCTTGGGGCCTTCTGGGAGGTAAAGTTGTGAAAGTTATGAGTGCCTTTATAGAGGGAGAAGAGACGGTTCACCCTCTGAAGCGTCTCTGCTTCCAGGCGAAAGGCTGCGATTTTCTTTGTGTCATAGTCTTTATGGGAAAAGGCCACTGTCGGGAGCATGTACGAGTACGTACGAGCATCGCAGTTGTTTTTCGAGTTGAAACCTTGAGTCACCCGCTTCAGTCCTGTGAGCACAAACAAAGACATTTAAAATGTTTAAATAAAGAGTTTTTTCTTCAGGATTTATCATGAAAACACATTGATATCATCATTATTCTGAGAGAAATCTCAAACAAGGGTCTCACCGAGCACTCTGATCTGCGCCGGCAGATGCTCATTAATCTTTTCAACGATGTCGTCAATCAATCGCACCTTTAGTGACACCACTTGGCCAGCCGCAGACACACCCTATGCAAATTTAAATAAACAATCATTTCCGGTTGATAAAGTCAAAGATTTCATGGTTTCAAAGAATGTTTTCATCAGCCCTGCATTACTGAAGAAACGTGCTATGAATCATAAACTGTAAGAACAAAAGATGTCTTATAAAGCTGTTTTGATACAATATAACATGCATCTGTTTGGTGTTTATGGATGTTTCATGTAATTTGTGATAACAACATTACAAGCTCCCACAACTCTCAAGTTGCAAATGCTTTGTCTCACATCGAGCAGAAAACTATACGACTGTCTGCTTTCATTCATATTTTTAAGATAATATTATTATATCTGTTACGATCCAAAGAAAATCAAAAGCACAACAAAACTGTTACACTTAAGGGTTGTTCAATAAAGCTTAATTGACTTAATGTGACTGCATTTCCTTTCTATTACAAACAAATCCAGGCCACATGTGTGTTTTAAAGGAATGTTCCAAGATTTTAACATTTATCTATTTCTTTTATCATGATTTCTTCTTAAAAATTGCGTGAGCCACACTTGCTTTATTGATAATTTGAGTTTGAGTCTCTCATATTGCTGAATTACAAAATAATATTTCACTATATTAAACATCACTGATAGGAACACAATAATAAGAAGGTGATTCACTATCAAACAAGCTGTTTACCTTATCTGTTCTGGCACATCTTTGGAATGACATCTTCTTCATGTCATCACCATGGTTCTCTGGAATACAGCCAGATTTGACCAGAGCAGTCACCAGATCATCCTCGATAGTCCTGAACTGAGAGGTTCCCGAGTTTCTCTAAAACAAGATATACACGTGCATGTAAATTAACATCAAACAACATCTTTACAAAATCAGAGACTAAATTAATTTGTGAGTTATACCTGCATGCCGTAGTATCCTTTCCCAGAGTACGCCATAAGAAGGACAACTTTCTTTTTAGGATATCTCTTTTCATCTTCAGTGTTTTCATCGGTCTTGATTTTTTTCGTGGCTTGCAGCCTCTCACTGGAGTCCTCGTTGTTTCGTTTCAACAGCTTAGCTGTCTGCTGATCTGGAGATCCTTCACTCATTCTCAAGATCTTGCTGAGGCCACCTGGAAGGAACGCATTGAAAAGCATCGCAAGTCTTAAGAGCACTGAATTACTCCATTTAAATTCAAATAGACAGTGTTACGTTGTTTGAATCATATTGGACATAAGTAAGAATTAATAAAATTACTTCTGTTGTTTGGTGAAATTACACTCAATGTAATTACAATTTAACATAAGAAACAATAAATACCATTTTTTAGAGGACATTCAATACACCAGTATATAATATCTCTATTCAAAGCATACGTCTTATACATACAGTGTACAAAAACGAGAAACAAGTATCGATATAATGTAGGATAAACTTACTTGAAAGAAGCATGCAGATCACAAGTGTAAATGACAAATTTAAATTGTAACTTTAACTGTAGTGGAGTAGAATAAATGTACTTAAGTAGAAATTAAATGACATAATTGATAAATACTAATTAAACTATAAGCATCCGGGGATATACGTAGTTACAGTAACGTATTTGTAATAGATGCCAATGACCAAATTGTAAGTACACAGTCGTAGAGTTTTAAAATAGATAGTAAAAGCAACAACAGAGGAAATAACTGGTGTGCCTGGTGACATCCCGTTGTTTTAAATACTCACCGTGTGTCTTTAGCGTCCACCTGTAGTTAACTAAGACACTAAACAGCGGTCGGATTTCAAACATAAGTTAAATCATGACGACAAAACCCGGCAGCTACATGCAAAAAGACACAACTGAACCGAAGGAAGCTAAAGCAACAGAGAGAGAAGTAATGGCGATCGCGTACGATGATCCTCCGGTCAAATCAATATTTACGACGGAATTGAAATTGTTAAATGAACGGAGCAGCTCGTCTGTGTGGTGTTCTGCCGGAGATGAGGAATAAAAAACACATGGCCCCACCAACTTTGACCTCTGTCGTAAGTCTCGCGAGACTTGCGCAGATCTCGTTTCTGGATGTGTACAGTGCACATGGCCTTTTAACCGAACACAGATTGAAGTGATCTACAACAACTGCTGCTTCTGTGAGACTGATTTTGAGACAGACCATATATTCTTCTCATGCACTAAAGTACAACAATTTTGGTTCGATTTTATTCATTTCCGCGTCTTATCATCACAGACATTATGATAACTTTTGGACTTGTATTGCAGAATGAAAATGATGAGGCAGTAATGTCATTCTGTGCTAGAAGTTGACGTTTTTCATTCATAAAAATCCTCTATTTGTTTGAATAAATTTTCACTAAAACTCCATGGCAAATGATCACAACTATTCTGGCACGGCAATTAAATGGAATTGCTTGTTGAAAACTTCATGTATGTTAATATTTATTGAGCTCTTTTACCTCTGCTTAAGCTTTGTTTTGTTTGTTTAGAAAGTAAATGCAAAGAATTCCTTCTTGCTTGTATTTCTGTTGACTGTACTGATTTGGTAACATCAATGACTTACTCAATATTTTACCCTTGATGTCAAAGTATCACATTTATTGTTGTGAATAAATAATCTGGAATAAAAAAAAACATGTTGTATTGTTTTTACAACAAGCTCAAACATAACAATTTCTTAGATAAACACTGACAAACTAAAAGTGACTTAAACAGTAGAATTTTGTATTTTACTGAATGTATTTATGTGAATACAAATCATCTAGCATGAGATGTAACTTTCTTTCTCCTTTATCTCTTTATCTATTTTATCATTTTCCTCCTCTTAAAAAATTGTCATAGATTAATAAGTTCGGTACAAGGAATGTGTACAGTTGTCCTGCTGACAAATTAAAAAATATCTAAAAGTTTTTTGGTTTTGTTTTAGTTTTTTCTTTAAAATGCCTTTTAATATGTATAAGAGGAAAGACAGAAAGAAAGACAGAAAGAAAGAAAGAAAGAAAGAAAGAAAGAAAGAAAGAAAGAAAGAAAGAAAGAAGGAAAGAAGTTTACAGTTTACATGTTTATCTTTTTCCGTTTTGTGCTTCGACATACTTAATATAGGAAGTGAAAAAAAAACTAATTTAAGGGCGTAAAACTCAAGAATACCAATGTTGCTTTTAAATGAACCCTCTAATTAAGTCTTGTTAATATGAATGCAGGACAAAGCAGTCAGTTTTAACGTCATATGTAGTAATTTTTTTTGTCCACTTGAGTGCAGCAGAATCCCACATTGAGATTCATTAATCGGCTGCAACAGTCAACAAATCAGTGGCGTCATTTCATTTCAGCCAGAGGTTAAACGCAGTCCAATTTGACCTTGGGTTGACCAGAATTGTAAAATAGCATAACAATAATCTTTCTTTCCTGTTTGTCTGGCACTCAATGTGTTTATGTTCGTTTTAGTGCAAAGAAGTATGAATATTTTAGCCACTTAGAGCTAAATCTTTTATAAAAACCACAAAAAAAATCTGAAATCTTTCAAAAAAATAGGAGTAATCTCATCGTCATCCCTTTTTTTTTGTTGATTGTTTGTTTTTTGCACTGCTTCCTGGTGCAAAGGACTATGGAATGTAGAGAAAACATAAAAAAAACAATTAAATTGCTTTATTCAATGTTTTGACAAAACTACCTTTGTATTGTGGCTTTAACATAGATGCCACTTCATTGGTTGGATTGGCTCATCTTGTGGACAAGTTTAGGCTCACCAGTCATGTTATAAGCCCTTGGTTTTGGTACATATATGGATTTAAAAAGGAAAAGAAATGGGGGGGTAAAGCTTCTGTAATTTTAGGTCTTTCTTGATGTTTGTCATCAGTGTAAACATAAATAGATAATCCATTGTTTCTTCAGTGTTCGGTTTCAGTAACAAGATTTCATACGAAATATTGTGTTGTATTTTCTACCTTGAGTAAACTGGAGTCTGTTAGTTGTGTCAAATGACACCCAGAACCTATAAATTGGCTGGTTATTTCCTGTAAAGAACATCTCAGGAACTCTCCGTGCACTTTTATCAGCTTGACAGTAAACACAAACTCAATTGAAGTCATTGATAGTCATTCAACGCTCATACAAATTACACTATGTTCTCAACTAATTTTACATGTTTCATGTCTCAAGTAGCAGTCATATTAAAGTTTGTGGGTAAAGCTTAAAGTGAAATTATGATGTGAACTATTGAAAGATTAACAGCGAGCGCAGTGTTGTTTATATCCCTCTCAAGGACATCACAACATGGACTCACACTGGTTGCCAGGGAGGCCAAACTATTAAGCTCCTAAACTTGGGAAGTCCTCTGTCAAATGTACTTATTTCATAGCCCCTTATAAGGTGGTCGGTACGTTTTCTGTTGAAAAGCCAATGCCAAACATAGGCATGCTATGGGAACGGGGCCTTGGTTACCACAATCCCATATCACATAAGGCATGCACCAATATTTTGTGAAAATGCAGAGCCTACTTAATACATGTGAGGCTCGAGTAGTGAAACAGTGATAACAGATTGCTGATGCAACTGATACAGCTGTGGTGGATCTGACAGTGAAGAGCAGCAGGTATTTTCAGTTGAACTATCATAACCTAACCTAGCCTTCTTTTTAAAGCGTTCGAATTAAAATAAGTAATATTAGATGTGTGATATATCCCCTTCAGATCCTTTGAAACAAGCTACAAAATAAAACTTCAACAAATCAGCATCTATGTCGTTGATGATGCAACAGACGTTACACAACATGCTCCATCTTTTGTGAACCAGCAGTGATGTTTGTTCTTCCCTTGAGCTCAGATATAAACAACACCACGTATTTGTCCTGTTAGTCCAATCTGACGTCTAACTTCTAGAAAATGAAAAGAGCAATCGCTCATCAGTTTTCTGAGAAAGCCTACCATCGTCACAGTGAGCCATTTAAAACTGTTAAACCTGTTTTGTGGCGAGGGTTTTTTTTTTTTTTGCAGAAGTCAGGCTCACCTGTACTCCTCCACAGTGTGAGCTGGTGGTCACACTGATCTGTGCTAATTAAAAAAAAAAACTGTCACAGCAACACTTTCATCAAATCAGACTAAAACCCACCAACTCCTACGCATGATAAATATAATTAGAAAAACTATACTGGTTATCAGCAAAGAAATCCACAGCTGTTCCTCTGTAAGCTCAGTTATATAAGTTGTTGATGAAATGACAAATCACATGTTTAAGTTTTTTTCAAATCACCTGGGAATTAGCTATGCAATGCAGTCCCTTAATTGAAAACAGTCCATCTGTCCAGTATTTTTAGAGATACTGAAATGAGTTTTGAAACAACATTGCCAGTAGCTGATCAGATGGAAACAGTAAATTGACCTTGTATTCGCATATTATTTTGCATTACACAGATAACACTGTGTTATTTGCTTCACAGACAACTATGCAATAAAAAAAAAATAAATAAAAATTGTCCTGCGTTATTTTGACGCCTGTATTTAAGATTTTAACCTCATAAAAGTGTCTATATGTGTCCACACTAGCTGGTCTTAAAGTAACATTTCCTAAAGTGGTAGAAGATTGACACCCATTTTCTATTGACCGAACACCCTTTATTGTTAATATTCAATGCTACTGGTTGTCACATTAACATTACACTGGTGTTGGTGTTAAAATGCAATGTTAAAAATAACACTAGCACAGTGTTATCCTGACAAGATATTGTGTTGGAAATGTCGATAACTGTGACACTGACAGATATTAATACCAACAGAAAATGGTATTTGAACCCATGACTTTTTCTATTCTATTCTATTCTATCCCATAATTCTGTCCACTGAGTAAAAAACAAAAATGGCACTGGCAAAAAAGATTCTCATTTTGCAGCAATGATGGCATATTTTGACACCAGCTCATCAACACTCCGGTTTGACAACATGAAAACGTTAAAAATAGCACCAGCAATGTTATTTCATAGCTGCGTGGTGTTAAAGTAACATCAACAACTGTGTACTTCACTCTCACACTGATGATCTAGTCACATGCAGATGCATCCCAAAAATGATAAACTGAAAACATTTATTTTCCCCTCAATTTAATCAATACACTGAAATATCATTTGCATTCGAGTCTTTTTTCTGTTCCTTTTGTGTGGACACATTGGAAGATAGCTTTTCAGATGTTGCATTACAGAAGCATTAATGGTGTACGTATACCTCAATCACAATATGAAGTAAAAGTGCGTTGTCTCAATATTTCACTTCAGTGAAGCTCCTTCTCGTTTAACATTTGTTACATATAAACTGAAATATTCCAAACTTTTGTTTTGTTTTATTTTCATTTTTAGCTTATGAGTTACCCAAATTAGAGGGGACATAAACTAATTACAAGATATGATGGTTTTCGTACATTTTTTTGTTCCTTTTTTTTTAACCTAAGGGCATAGCTATTCCAAATAAAATTTTAAAAATGCCTGTAATAACTTCATGAGAGCTTGCATGTTTTTTGTTTACGTCTTCTAGATTCCTCCCATAGTCTAAAAACATTCATTTTAAGTTGGGCAGGGGCTATAAATTGAGTCCATATTGTACTCACCGGTGACATGTCTTGGGTGCACTCTGCTCTTCAGTCATTGTCAGCTGGGATTGACTCCTGCACCTCAATGACCTAAATAGGATCAAATGCTACAGAAAATAGATAGTTTAATTAGTTTGAATAGATTACACAAGTTGCAATTTATTGACAGTAATAATCCAGAATGACAATGAAATACCTCTGTGACAGTATGGAACTTCCTCACTGCACTTCATTCATGTTTATCTCAGGTGTTGAGTTGTGGACTGACAGAGGCTTTTTATGGTCCTTCTCTTTTCTCTTTCTTTTTTTTTGTCAGAGTTCTTCTACTATCCCAGGGGCACTGATTTTGTCTCTCTTTCTCAATGAAGCGATGTCTCACTGTGGCAGCACACATTAATCCCAGAGTCTGAAAATAACTTGTCTTTCAGATAAACGGCAGACACTGCAGGCTGCAAGCCATTTCACACAGGCACAGTCTCAACATCTTTGGAAATTTTTAGTTCGACTTGCAATAAGGATTCATTTTGTTCCATAAAATGATGCATTTTAAAGCTGCTTTTGTTGTCTTTTATAATCGCGACCAGTGATGTTACTCAGCAAAAACTGCCAGACATATCACTGACCACTGAGGTGTCATTTTAAAGACTATTCTTAGCAGGACTGTAGCAGATAAATTCTCTGGTGCAGCGATTGCAGGGCAGAGAGCAAAAGATAAGAGTTACTCTGTTATATCACTGCGGAGGTTGCTCTGTCACTATGACAGAGACTGTGATTCCTCTCAGACAGCTCTAGTAACACTGACAAAAGGAAGACGATAGAAGTACTGTAATGTGAACACCACTGGAAGGTTCTGGAAAGGAAAATGCTATCAAAGGGGGGTTGAAATTAATTTGTATAATTGTGAGATGAAACAATATGTTTCATGTGGTGAGTAAAATAAGAAGCTCACTCAGATTACTTATAATGCATGTCCCTTATGTAGATATAGACATTGTATGTTATTAATCATTATACTAATCCAGACAAAATCTTGATGAAGTTGGGCAATGCTGGTAATAAAGCTTATAGTTAAACAGATTCTGTTATTTTAATCCCACTGGATGACAGCCCGTGTCAACTGTGTGATTTTAAACTATTTAATTTGGCGTAAATTGCAAGAGAACGTTACAAAATACTCCATCTTAGCTTCAGTATTTCCAGTTTTTGAGTGTGTGTGGTTGTCAGACTCTATGTTTGCCCATAGTTAGCTGGGATCGGTTCCAGCGCCCTGTGACCCTGAACAGGATACAGCTGTATGGAAGACGGATGGATGAAAAAAAAAAAATTATTGGCAATTAATTCAAGACTGTGGTTTGTCCCTATAAATAATCACTGTGATGAAGTAAGCTGAATATGTAAGCTGCAGTAGATATTATAAGAAATATGGAGTTAGGTGGGTGTTCGCAAATGACTAATGCAAAAAGGGTGGGAGCAAATGATTTATAACAGCATCCCCTTTTCTCCTGTATTTCTGAGCATGTGGATCCACATGTAAATAGCTATGACTCATTTGCTTGTGGTATTTGAATGTTTGTAAGTTTATGGATCTGTTGGTATACCTTTTCCTTTGTATTGGTATTATTTCCCTCTGGCGTCGTGTCATTGGCCACCACTGCCCCTAACAAATAAAGTTGTATGTTTTGTTGCTGTTCTGCTAACTTTATAGCTGAAATAAATATCTATCAGTCTATCACTTATTGATCAGGATATCTGGAATAAAGTAGTGTATTTTTGAAGTCTCATAAAAGATCATTGTTAAAGCAAAATGCAGCATCTGTTACTGGCAGCGTACATAAGCAATAAACAGTTTGCCACAAATCAAATGGAGCACTGTTCTTTACGATGGGAAACCATTTTCGTAACAGTCTATTTTAGCAGTGGAAACCTAAAGCATTTAAAATATTACACTTATACCTATATTGACTGCCGTGCTGTCATACAGTAATGATGTAATATTATTCTATCTTCACAATCACAGGATACACCTTGGATAGCTTGTGAGTCCATCCCAGGGCAAACACAATTACAGACAATCACACAATCACACCTATGGGTAATTTAGAATGAGCTGTTAACCTCTAATGCATGTTTTTGGACTATGGAAGGAAATATGCAAACTTTATACCTAAACAAGCAAGCCTCAATCAATCAAACTTTATTTCTACCTTTTCTACAAGAAAATATATTGTTGCATAAAGTACTTTACTTATAAAAAGATATACTACTAAAAAAACTGCAATCATTGATCCCTCACTTCCTCTGAGGAAAAGCTATGTTTACTTTATAATGAAGAATAATGGGAGGTAGTGCTAAAAACAAAGAATGCAATAAGTAACATAAGTAATCTCACCAACATGAAGAGGGTGGAGAACATTACACCCGAGCTTCAATCTCTACACTGGCTGCCTGTGTGCCAAAATGTTACTTAATCTTACATCTATACAGATTTAAATTATCTCGGGCCTAAATTCGTCTCAGATTTACTTGTACAATATGAAACATCCAGACTCCCGAGGTCCTCAGGAGGAGGTTCGCTAGATGTTACCAGAGTCAGAAGAAACCTGTGGAACAAACTTAAACCTGATCACCTTCACTGCACTATCTCTCAGGTCTATTGTTTTCTATTAAGCAAGAATTTGACTTATTTTTTTATTACCTTCAATTCAAAAAAGATTTTATTTATTTATGTTTTCCTTTTTGTGCCTCATCATGTTCTCATGTTCCATGTAACACAACCTTGTTTCTCGGTGGTGTTCTATAAATAAACCTGCCTGGCCTAATTTAAAACAGTTTTATACTGTACAGCATGTACTTATCTGATCACTCTATGATTGTTAATTTTCTTTTTCTTTCTTTTTTTAAAAATACATTTTCAGGCGCTCCCACGGGGGGAATGAGAGAGAGAGAGAGAGAGAGAGAGAGAGAGAGAGAGAGAGAGAGAGAGAGAGAGAGAGAGAGCACTTCCGTTCCCTCCGACCAATGAGCTGGTTCCACATGCGGACACTGAACACCGCATTCGACGAAGAGACGCGATTGGTGCCGATGAAGACGCTGCCGATTCCGCAACACACGGTCACCCGGAGCCGAGCTGCAACTTAACCACATGTTTAAATCATCCATCCGGACAGGTCATTCCGGGATTCGCTGCTTCAGTAGAGCAGGAGACAGCGTTATATACGAAGCCGCAGTGTTGATATGAGAGTTACCCCGCACGGTGCTGAGAGAAAGCTCGCGCAGCGCAGCCGGTGAATTGAAGCGGAGCCCGAACAGCGAGCTAGCGTTAGCCTGTTAGCTTCCCGCTAGCTTCGCAGTTGCTAATTCATATTCGTCCGCTCGCGTTTCGTCTACCGGCGCTGCCTCGTCTTAAAAGTAGCAGGGCAGCCATCGTCAGCACCGCGGATTTGTCATATTTTACAGTATTTTATTTAGTTTTTTTTTTAATTGATTCTCGTGAAAAGAAGAGAGCACCGTGACAGGTTAAGGTCGGGACCAGCGGACCGAGCGCTGTCCTCAAGTGGCCGTTCAACATGGACAACGCACACACGAAGACGGTGGAGGAAGTTTACAGCTTTTTTAATGTGAACGAGAGCACGGGTCTCAGCTTGGAAGAGGTGAAGAAACAACGGGAGCGATATGGACCGAACGGTGAGTACGCTGCGTGTCTATATGTTGGCCGGGGAGCTAATATCCCGGTGTCATGTATGGCCAATGGCTCCTCGCTTTGCCGGGCTATAAAAGCGGAGAGGAAGGTTGTTGACGTCACGCGCCGTGTGTTGAAATAAAGACATGCATCACTTCTGCGCCTCAGCCAGTGATCACACGATCGTCCTATTCTGAAGTGTAAATGCTACTGCAGCAAACACGCTACACGTTGTACACCGAGAAGAGATATTAACCGTTTATCCACCTCTTCTTTTTGTACCTGGACGGGATGATCTGCAGAGCTGCCGGCTGAAGAGGGTGAGTCAACTTTTCTGTTTAATGTTTTTCCACTCGCTTCTGCAATGTATTTATATAGTTTATTTAAATCAAATCTTGTCTCTTAGGCAAATCCTTGTGGGAGCTGGTGGTTGAACAATTTGAGGACTTGCTTGTCAGGATCCTTCTACTTGCGGCCTGCATATCATTTGTAAGTGTGTACTTTGTGTTTTTGTCTGTTGTGCATGTGGTTTGTCCAGTGTTCAACTTATCCATGATAAAGTCGACTGAGTGAAATGAGTTCAGTTGTTCATATCTGGCTGTAGCACTTTCGGACAGCAAAGCCTCTTTGTCCATTTGTCCTGTTATCAAGATTGTAGGTAGACACTTAAGTTAGGTTGTGTTCAATCCTTCAGTCAAGATAAATGAGTGAAGATAGGAATTTAATGAGGGAACTGTTTATTTTGAAATCTTAAATATATGTGAATGGTTCATTTCCCTCAAAGATGGGAGTACTCTGGATAAAGTTGTACAGCTTGGCTCTCCGCCAGTTGGACATTATGAGTGTAACACTGCCATTTTTTTTTTTTTTTTTTTTTTTTTTATCT